>JAWDEX010189384.1:0-12928 GCA_035221805.1 Trichilia hirta | reverse complement strand
GAACAGACGAGGCACTGCATTTAACACATTATGTATAAAGTAATCAAGAACCTATCAAAAATATCAAATAATTGCATATTATATTTCTATAAAGCAAGCAAAGTCTTAAACTATGAAGTCTTCACTTACTGCACCATGGTTCAGGATAAATCATGCTAACATCAAAATTGTTTATTCTCAAAGCTGCACTGAGCTCAAGACCAATGTATCCTCCTCCAACAACCACAGCCTTCCCATTCTTCTTCGCTGCAATTGCTTCAACCAGCTTATCAGCATCATCAATTTCTCTCAAATAGAAGATATTTTTGGCATCAGCTCCTTGAACACCAAAATCTGTCAACCTTAAAACCTGAAAGAATAATAGTTGGCATTTCAATGCTCCTAAAAGACAAGCAAGATAGGCAATGCTTTATCTCGTAGATGTTAAAAAAATGTTATGCTTACTGTGGAACCAGTAGCAATTACTAAAGTGTGGTACTTAAAGCTTTCCCCAGATGCACTTATGAGGGTCTTGGAAGCAAGATCGGCTTTGACAATTTCTGTGCTACGGATCAATTCAATTCCTACAAGCATAACAATGAGAAGCATGTTACAGAGGCACATGTCAAATTAGAAACTAAATAACAAATCCTTCAAAATTTTCAGCAGCCAAATGCCAAATGAGCTTAAGGCTATTAGTTATTTTAACAGATAAAAACATGTAATAACAGAGCAGGGCATTGGGATCTACTCCTAGTTGCAACTTAAAGTGAGGGTTTGGGATAAGGGGTTCAAAATAAAGTGAAAATAAAATTAAAAAGAATTTCTTCCAGTGTTATCTATCCACGGTAACTTCAGAAGTCCCGCTGGTATAACATACGATGAGGTGGATAGAAAAAAACAAGAAAAGACATCACCTTTCTCCTTGTACCACTCAGGAAGCAATCTCTCCCCTCCACTTCCAACACAGACATGAAAACCAGGAAGTCTAGCAGTCCCTGACAAAAAATAAATGAGGGTGGGGTTTAAGTCAAAGTAAAAATGAAATATGGCATATAAGCCAGGTGATTCTTAAATGGTATATTGAGCAAGTCAAAGTCAAAGTTGAGAAACCTTTATTTCATGTACATCTACCTTACATTCAACAATAAAATTATACAGAAGTAAATTCACCTACCCTCAGGGAAAAGATATGCCTTGCTAAGTGCCGGACGTTCATATGGAGCCACCTATAAACACCAGAAAGAATGAATCATCATATATACATTATATATTAAAGGAAAAACCATTTTAAGCATAATGACAGAATTTTTTTCATCAAAAAATTGTCAGATTTACTTGAGATTAGCTATAGAGCTCAATTTGGAAGCTTCATGGTAAAAAAAATTATAAGCGAGAAGCAGTCCAAAACTCTGGAATTACAACATATCAATATCAAGCACATACCTCAGATAATTGCAAGAAAAAAATCTTTCATTTGAGACACAGATCAAGACTACAAGGAATAAACAATTTTCTATAATCAAATCACCAACCCAATTTTTGTTCATGAAAAGTTAAGAGATTATCAACATATCCAATTTCAGTATGCAACTTGGAAAAGCTTTATCAAGTTTTTATGATCAAACCAAAATTTTGAGTGTGGAAACCAATTCCATGATGCATTGCTGAAGCATTTTTTAGGTAAGGACCAAAGAACTTCCAAAGCCAAGATAACTGAAAAACAAACTTCTGATCTAACCAAAACCGGGAAGCATTAACTCCTATGTAAAGTAGGAGTATCTCTAGGGAGAAAAGTGAAAATAGAGGACATGATTCTATAGCAAGTTGAATTCTATCATTTTTCAGGTAAGGACCATAGACCTTCCAAAGCCAAAGATAACTGAAAAGTTATGAAGTTGACAGTATTCAATATTCGAAAGCATACCGCTTCTTTGGAGATAATTGCCAGCTCTCCTGGCTTAACACCTTGCTTGGCAAATTCCCTGGCTGCATATCCCTACAATAAAAAGTTAAAATAATAAAAAAAAAAATCTAATGCATAAAATTGAAATGCTGCCCACTTAAATTGCAAAGAAAATTCGTAAATGCATTAATCAGTACCCATTGCAACATTGACATTTTCAACAAAGTAATTTCAAAGAACACAGTGCATCAATTCCATTGCACGCCAATAAAAACAGAACTGCATTGCATTCTATCAAGTGTAAGAACCGATAAACAAATTCACAAACTTTCACAAAATAAAACCGAAAAAAACATGAATATATAACCAAAAATTCTCCGCCCTATAATTCATCAAAACAATTAACTGAGTTAAATTATTTTGAGAACGTGGCAACTTTCAAAACGCAACTGTTACAATTGTTTAGTCAAGTCAACTACACTAAAAATCCGTAGTATCGATGCCTATGATGAATTAGGAAAAATAATTATAATCACATTAACAGATCTGAATAAAATTTTAACCTCAAGTCCAAACCAAAGATTCTAAAAATTCAGAGATATTACATCAAATTCAAAATGAAAACAATTATAATCGATGATAAAGATTAGAGAATCTATCGGAAACTCACTGCAGCTACGCCGCCACCGATGATCACGTACTTGAACTGCTTCTCCGCCATTACTTCAACAATCAAGAGAACAGTCTACTGCTCAGCTATTTTGCCTCTAATTTTAGCGAGAATTTGAGACGATAGAGACTGAGCATTGGGCTTGGTTAAAATATTTATAGGGCAACTAGGCTTCAGATTGGCTAACTTTTAAATGTCATTTGTACCGTTAATTTAGCCACGTGGCGGTCATATAACCGTCCATCGCCCCCGACTTGGCAGTCGCCACGACAACCGAAACGGATGATCTGTATTTGACAATTTTATTCAGTCTTCACAATAGGTTTTATAGAATACGGTCCGCTGACATTCATTACGGTGTGAACGTCCGTTAATTAGATCTAAAATTTAATATTTAAAAAGAGAATATAAATAAATTGATAAAATAAATAGGTTAGACAATGTATGATCGGTAAATCAGTATCAATTTTTTTAATCAGATACCGAATGGATTGTTAAATACTCAATATGATTTTATAAAATTGAGTTTTGTTGAAATAACAGATTTTAACTATTTTATTTTTATTTTTTAATTTTTCTTCCTACAGTGTAAAAGGAATCTTTGATTTTGACCCTCGTACCGCCACGTTGATTGTCATGCTCCAGTCTTAACGGGGTCAAAAGAGGAATACAATCAAATTTTTTTTTTTAGTATTTATTTAATTATAGTCTTTCCCTTTTTTAACCTATTTTATTTTATCTTTATTTAATTTAATTTAATTGTCAATGAATAATAAGTCTTCCCATTGCTTTGCGAAGAAACGTCAAAGTTGGAGAGGTTGAACATTGACGTCGTTGATGATGGCATGAACGATTTTGAATTACGTTGGCCTAGTCATCCGCAAAACGACATCGTACTAATATAGTCAGGGTAATTTACGGCCAAATCCTCAACGTTTAATTAAAAATCAAAACAACTAAGAAGTTTGTCCAATTGATCAATTAATTAAGACTTCATTATATTATAACTCCTTGGTTCAAGTCCTAATGCGTTTATAAATTATTTATAAATAATATTGTATTTTTGTCCGTCTATAGAACATGTAATTTTTTTTTTTACATAATATTATTATCTTTTCAAATTCTTAGAACCAATTTTTTTGATTTCATATTGTGTGTTTTCTTGTATTTTGTGGGCTTATTCTTGTTTGTAGTCCTATAAATAGCACCATTGTTGACGCAAAATTTTTTAAACGCTAACAGAAGAGCTGTGAAATGAATGACTAAGAGCAATGAAATGAAAGCTAAAGCCTACAAATAAAGATAAGGTCTTCACCAAATCTTAAGCCTAAAAATTCAAGAGATGCAAATCACAAAATGGTATAAAAAATATTAGACCTGAGGAAGGAAAGGTTTATGAGATTGAAGTGTTACTGTTCAAGAATAAGTCTGGTAAGCAAGCGTTCGCCACTTTTCGCCTCTTTTTCTTCTGCAACCACATTACAAGATCAGAAAGGGGCATTGGAGCTTTTGGGTAAGTCCATTTGATGCTTAAATCAGCAAGGTGTATAGTGTATTTGGGCTCCTAGAGTGTTTTCTTTTCCATCAAAGTTCAGAGAAAAACTCCGGAGAAAAAAAAACAGAGAGAAAAAAAATATTAGCTATGGTGGGTTACTCTTTCCTTACTAAAAGGGTATAATCATATGTAGGGCTATACTTGAATCTCATTCGTCCAAGTATCCTTATGTTGCCCCAGTATTTTTCTAGTCTCGCAAAAAATATTTAATATTATTTTATTCCTTATGACGAGCTTGTGATACTATTTTGCATTCAAGGATTGGTTTGATCTATTATATACTTTGATTTTGTGCCACATGGTATGTTATAATAGATTGCATGGGGTTATATGGGTCCTCTAGGCTACTTGTCAAAATTTTATTACTTTTAAGTGGTTATCTTAGGGTGTCCCTTTGTCCCTAATGGTCCTTATTTATTTTAGAGTATAAAATGCCATGCAGAAGAAATAATCTCTCTATTTTTTCTACTGACTTGTCTCATAGTAGAGATCAATGCTTTGGGAGCTATTAGATTGTCCCGACCATGTATGTAAAATACCAAGGATAGTACCCCACTTGGCGAACTTCTACTTTTATCTTGGACTAATCTACCTTGTCTATTTTAGGGTTAATGGTCTAATGTATGATTCATCAGGTTTATGGTGTGTAGGAAATGCGGTGGACCTCCGCAACAAGGTCATTATCTGTGGAGGCCTTGGCAGAACCGCAGCGAGGACAGACATAGGCAAGAGGGAATCTGTCATCAATGCCAATCTAGCCAAGGTGTCAAGATAGCCCGTTCATCGTCTAAAACTCTCTAAATGCAATAGTTTGAGGTGCGTTCACCTAAAGTCAAAGAATCTCTACAAACAGAGCTCCACTTCTGAAGATCCAACATTTGAGGTCTATTACCAATAACAAACCACTAGGTACCGAAAGCCAAGCTGGTGACCTTGTATTTGGTGACCTGACACTACGTAGTCATTTGAGGTACTTTAAATGAATTTATGTACAAGATGCTTCTTATTACCTTGGATAGTCATGTCAGAACATAGTACAAAAATTATCATCAAAAAATGTTCATCATTTCACCATATTCTCCTGCAACTTTGTTTGACTCTTCTAACGCACCATATATAATCACTATAATTACTTTTATCCATATCAAAGAAAATAAAAAATTCTTTTATCTGTGCCAAAAAAATATTTTGTTCAATATATTAAATAAAATTATTTTTTAGTGTTATTAAAGTATTTTTAATTTTTTTTCATATTATTATTTTTGATGAATTAACAATTTTAATAAAAAGTAATAAAAAATTTATTTCATATATTATAATATTTTTTTAATTAACTTTAAAATATAAAATAAAATTAAAAATATGTTAAAAAGTAAGATTATTTTAAATATTTTTATAATTTTAATTACTTAATTAACAGTTAAATAGACAAATACTGTAGTACATAAAATTTATTGGAATTCCATAAAATTGCTGAGATTTTTGACAATATCTCATTCCATTCCGAAGATTTGATGCGACCTTGACGTGACAAACGAGTGCGTCGACTGTGAACACGCTATTGAAACACTGATAACCAGCGGCCAGCACATGCGGACACATGGTCGTCGGTTTCAACGTTTGGGCCCATTTTGGGCTCGACAAATTAAAAAGTCCAACCCCGAAAGGGAAAGCAACAAGCTTGAGGCTTTGGCTAATACCATGGTTTCTACATATTTATTTAAAGTGAATAATTATAAATATTTTATTTCAAATAAATAGCTTCGAATTTAATTATAATTTTAAGTTCATGGTTATTATAATTATCTTGCCTCATTATATATATTATATAAAATTGGAATATGCATGTAGTTATATTCAATTTCAATTTGTGATTACTTTTTAAGATGTGTGTATTGTTTAAATGACATTAATTAATTAATTAATTAACTCCTTAATCATAAGGCCAAATTGGAATCCAATTGGTTATGCATAAGTTATGATACAAAATTGGATAAAATGTCAATGTCATGAAGATATAACTTGGTGCCCTAATTATGGTGTAATATTTTGAAATCTCAACCAACATTATTTTAAAAAGTTAACACCAAAAAACTTACTTTAGTAGATAATTGGTTAACGGTTGGCTCTGCCTAATTTTGGTGCATTGGCCATGTATACCAATTACCAAATATTATCCCTCTTTAACTCCTTAGGTAGAGCTAAATCAATGTTTTCTCAAAGAACTATGTTGAAATTAACTTCAAAGAGTTTGATCATATTTGATCCATGTGCATGTCAAATGGTATTCTCATATGAAGTTCAATCAGAATATGTATTTTTATAGAGAGAGGTCTATTTTAAATAAATGATAAAGATAATTGAAGTCTTAACTTTAAAATTAAAGTGAAAAAGACGATTAATGCTAAATCATGTGATGATTTTTAAATTAATTTATAAAAAATTAAATATTAAACTTATTAAATAATACACACACGCACACGCAAATGCACGAGCGCACGCACGCACGCATACACACACATATATATGTGTGTATTACATTTTTTAGGATTATTATTTTTATTGATTAATTATTTATTAGGTAGGAATATGTTAAGAGTATTTTGTTTTTTCTTTTTTAAGTTTTACACACTCATGAGTCTCACTCTACCTACCTCATGTATATCTTCGAATTCGACACATATGAATGTAAAAGGAAAGGTGATTTGCTTATATTATTAAAAATTATCCGATCGAGCTCTCAGAGACAAAAACAAAAGTGTTTAATTGTATATAATTATGATATTGTTAAAAATTTTATATATCAATTAGACAATTTTTACATTTAAACTATTCTTTTAGTTAATTTTTATGTCTGAATTGAACGATTTTTACTTTCATTTTTATAATAAAAAATTATAATCAAAATTTGAAAGAAGAATTGAACCACCCCAAATACAATATATATATATCTATATATATATATCTCTATATATATATATATATAGATATTTGAATACTTAGGATTTCCAAAATCTTTTGTGGTGACAGACAAATGACGGAGACACGTTCCAATAGAAATGGACGGGAATTTGAATTTTAAGACATTGATTGTAGCACGTACATTGGTTCAGAGACAAACACGTGAAGTCCACATGCAATTTATTTATTTATTTTTAATTTTAATTTTTATGAAGTGACAAAATCCTAAATTCGTACACATAACACGTTGAGGGAAGGGGGACAACAACCGTCCAACCAAGCCAGAATTTCAAAAATTGTTTATATTATTGTTATAAATTTTATTATTTATAATTATTTTATAAATATAAATTTTATCTATGCAAAATTTATGTGATAGTATAATATTATTATTTTTTATTTTATATATACTATTTTTATAAATTTTTCTCTTAATTCTGTGAAATTATAAGATACGTGACAATGACAAAATACTATCGTATTAGTTTGCAAACAAATTTATATAAAATATATATGTTTTTAATATTGGTAATATTAAATATTTAAATTTTTTTATATTAATATAGTGTTTAATGTAATTTTTAAGGACATATATTGTATAATGCAAAATATGAAATTTAATTTTAAATTTTGCGTTGTTTAAATTTTTATATTTTTAATTTTAATTTTTATGCTGTATAGTGTGTGTGTGTGTATATATATACTTTAAAATTACGTTAAATAATATATTAATATATCAATGTATGGTAGCTATAATCCATGTTACGGTACATAATGAAATTGAGTTTTAGACTTTTTAGTGTAATTTTATTAAAAAAAATAGAGATTTTTTTAATTTGGAAAAAAATGTGAAAATGGTTAATTTTATTTTTAAGCATAAATTAAATAAAAACAATAAAAAGATAGCCATATTTAATAAAAATAATTTTATTAATGTTATTTATCAATAATTTTTTAATAATTAAGGGTAAATATTGAAAAGAGAGACAGAAAGAGAATACGAGTGAAATAAAAATGGGGAGGAAAACGGATTCTAATAATGTTTGGTAGATGGATGAATTTTTTTTTTTTTTTGGATGGCGTGAAATATAATTTATTTACTCAAAAATACTTTCTAATATTAAAATTTTTTATATTTGAAATTTAGTAATTTAAGTTTTATGTTTGTATAAATTTATTTGATATTAAAAGTTATACATTTAAATAATTTTAATATTGTTAAGTTTCTTACGTTCAACATATATTTTAATTTAAAAATATTGAATAAAATATTTTAATATTAATTAAAAATTAATTAACAAAATAAATAGCACTAACATAGTATTTTCAAAATAAATACAATGATTTTTGTGTGAAAATATAAATAAAAAATAATTTTTTATTTCATTCATCATTATTAATTAAATTATTCATATATTTTTATGATCAAATTGACTTTAAAAGATATAAATTGACGTAATGGCTATTATTATTATTATTATACAATTTATTGTTTTTTACTCTCTATGGAATTTTTTTTTTCTCACAAAAATATAAAATATATAGTAACATTATAATTTTATTATATTAGTTTATATAATCAAGTTTATATATCTCTCAATATATCTTTAACATAAAATTATTAAAAATACTATCATTATATCATATATGATTGGTGGGTTTTGAAAATTTTATTATTTATTTTTAGTAGATACAAGGATAATTAGAGATCAAATCTTAACTACATTGAAATAAAATAAAATAGAACAATTTTTAGAATAAAATACAAATAGGAAGCATTCGTATGAGGAAAAAAAATGGGCAGGTTTGTCGTAGAATCTGAGACCATGACATGTATTTAAAATTAGATTAAATAAACGATACAGTTTGGTAGCATGAAGGCATCATTGGTGAAATTCGATTTTAAATTATTTTCTTCATTTACATTTAATTTTTAATGCTTCTAATTTTATACCAAAACTAGAACATAGGACATGGAAGGCTCCATAAATAAATAAATAAATAAATAAATAAATCTATTTAGTTCAAAGGAGTATGTATTTATAATACTGATTTGAATTTTAGTTCTAAGTTCTAATTTTAGACGATTCATATCCCACATTCCTCCAAAGTATAAGTTTAAATTTAGCTATAATGATTGAGCTTTCTTGATTGAGTAGAGACGATTTAACTTATAAAATCCGAAAGCAAACCCATATTTGTAATTGTGTGCCTAAAATAGATAATTGCAACCCAAAAACAACCATATGATATGATTTCGAAGTTAGAATGAATGTTGGGTCCATTCGAGTGATTTTGATTTTCTGGCATAAATTTTTCTGCCAAAAGGGAATTTGTGGTCGATGGCCAATGACAGGAAGAAGCCAAACAAGAGCAAAGCTGAGAGACGGAGAAATGTGGCATTCGCAGGAAAATGCCGAAACGAATGCAACACGTCTCAAGATCCTCATGCTGATTATCACTGACAATTTTTTTTTTTTTAAATAAATTATTTTAATTATTATTTAATTAATTTCTTTTTTATCTTCAATCATTGAAAGGTGTCGTAAATATAAGTAACATAATTAACCACAGTCAATTGTTAACCTGACTTTGGGCCCCATAAAAATGGTAGGTGAAAATGGTTGAAATCGTCGATGATAATAATAATAATAATAATAATTATTATTATTATTAAAAACATTTAATAAATTGCTTGTGGTAGTAGAAATCAGCGTTCAATTGACTGTCCAACTGCCTTCAAATTTACATCAACCATCTTCTCTCTCTTTTGTTTTATTTTTTTTATGTTCAAATGTACATCGATGTATATTGTATTTTGTCATTGTCATAATTATATTTCATTTTAAAATAAAATAAAAAATATTTATTAATACTAATTTTTAAAATAAATTGACACAACTTTATATTTAAATATTTTTTTTCATACAACAGTTATAAGTTAAAACACCACAATACTAGCCATTAACCGTATGTTAATAATAGAAATCACTTCAATATTTTGTGAAACAGAAGTTTTTTATTTTTAAAAAATTTATTTGTTTAAATATTTTTTATTTTTATTAGAATTATAGTATTAATTTTTTAATCATAATAATTTTTAGAATTAAATAAATCAAATTATATTTATTTTCTTCAAATTTATGAATTGAACTAATGAATTAATATTTCTATGTATATTTTTAAAATAATAGTATTAAAGTGTACGTTGAATCAAAATTAAGATTATATATGTTATTTATTTATTTTATTAAAATTTTATTATATTTTATAAGCTAATATTTATAATGTAAAAATTAAAAATTATAATAAAATGATTGAAAAAAATATGAAGAGGTAAAAATTTTTGTATAAATATTTTAAAATACAATACGAACAAGTGTACGTTCAATTTTTAGTTAATTTTTAATTTTTAATTTGCCTACCTAATAAAAATTATAATAAAATAGATAAATTTATTTATATTTTATTCAATTTAATTCTTTTTGTAGCCTTCTGTTTATTAGTTGCTCTCTCACTACCCAACTCACTGTAAATATATTAACTTCAAGGATTTCTTCTGGGATAATAACATTTTAGTCATTGAATTTTATGAAATAATAAATTATCATATAGATTTAAAATTTTAACAAATTAGTCCCCAATCTAACTATCATTTTGCTTTAATGAAGTATGCATCTCTACTAGATATGTTTTCTTCAAATAAAGAGCAACTCAGTGTTAGCTATATTTTGTATTCAAAATACTTCTTTTCTTTCCCTTTAATGTTTTTGATTAATTATCTATAAACAAAAAAAATTCCTAAGATTTCGCATAGCACACATCCTTTGAGAAAATAATCGTGTGATTTACAAATTAATTAATATGTTTTGAATATTTTTCTAACATTTGGTTGTCTATTACTTCTTTTTTTATAATAATTTTAGTATTCTAAATTATAAATTTAAGTAATAATTACTATTTATATTAATTAATCCTTTTAAGATTTGATATGCTTTTTCACTTTTGTTCTTTAATTAATTTTTCTTTTTATTGAAAATTTTGTTAACAAAAAAAGTTGAATTTAATGAAATAAAAAATTGTCTCAAAAACAGTTTGAACAATGAAAATTGAAGTTTAACTTTACTATTATCTGAGTTTTAAATAACAATAGAAAGATAAATTTTCATGGGTAATAATTAATTTCACACTCCCACTCAAACTTAAAAAGAAAACGGCCTTCACTAGTTAGTGGGACTAATTTGTTATAAATACACAATATATGTTCCCATTTGTAAATATGGACTAAATTGTAAATATACCGATTTCTTTTTCTGCTGCGAAAAAGAACAAAACTCTGTCGACGCTTTGGGTGTCCGTATCCATCTTCGTGGGACCCACGAACAGATACGGTGGGTCCCTTAATCTCAAAATAATCAGAGCCTAAAGAACCAAGACAGAGGGAGAAAAAGAGAAACAGTAGAATACTTCTCGTAAATGTAATCTTCTGCTCTCTCTCTCTCTCAGTTCATAGCTTTAGGGTTTTTCAATTGCGAGTTTGATACGTTTAACTTTCACCATTTGGCAAATCTTGCTCACCAATACGATATCTCGTTTCAGGTAATGTTTCCCTCTTGCTCTTCTTGTAGATGAATCTTCATGTAGTGGTTGCATACATTTGTTTATATAGGATGTAATTTCTTTGCTGGGTTTTGGATCTTCATTTCTGTAATGGAAAACGGTTTGATGTTTTGGTTATAGTCTTTGTTCAGCTGGTATTTTGTGTTTCTAGATTTTCTTTCTTTTTTTTCATAATAAGTTTGCATTATATATAAGCTTCTTCCTTTTTCTTTTTTTTTTTTTTTTTTTTTTTTTTTTCCTTGAGATGGGTTATTGATGATTTAGGTTTAGCTGAGAAAAAGATTAAATCCGTCTGATGGGTTCAAAAAAGAAAAATTAAAAAAATTGCCTTTTCTGTATATGTTGGTATTTTTCTGGGTCTGGGCCGAGCAGGGTATTGCTGCTGGAAGACCAGAATGGTAACATTGCTGACATGACTTTAAATCTGGTATTTTCTTTTGGGATAATTCTATTACAGCTTAATTAGATGACTATAGTTGTATTGAGAAGTTTGGTTGGTTTACAGTGCTACAGATATTTTCAAATGTACTATGAACAATCAACTCTGTAGAACTGGAGATATATCAGCCGACCTGGAATTTGGTGATTAGTAGTATCAGCTGTAAACTTTTTTAACCTTGAATTTTAAATTGGCGGTAATGTGTGCTAATTGAATTTTAACCTCATGTTTGCTATTTGAAGACATTGTATTTTTAGTGGATTGCTTGCATCCGCTGCAAAATAGTTCATGTGGAGCGCACTGATCAATTAAACTTATTGTGCTTCTCTTTTATCTATTGTCTCATTATTTTGGCTGACTGTTTTTGAACATTGTGACGATTTAGGTGCAGATGTTGCAAAAGGAGCTATATAATCTGCATGATTGGAGAATGTCTAGAGGACAGTGATATGAACTCAGACCTCTGAAATTTCTTGATATGGAATTCCAATTAATGGATTAGTGTAAACTTACAGGGATATGTATTCTAACTACTCTCTTTGTACCTGGTCGAAGTGAAGTTAAGAGGGTGCCAATAATCCAAGTAATGGGTTCATTTCCTGGTACTTGTGAAATTGTGGAAGCAGGAGAAGAGATGAATTCAGTTCAGCATTCTCGAAGAACTTACCAGCCAAATTTTGTATCAAGAGTGCTTGACAAAGATTGGAAGCCTCATTTGCTGAGATTGGCATACAAGGAATCTCTAGAAGATGATCTTAATCAGCTTTTTCAGGCTATCAATCTTAGAACTTTATCCAA
>JAWDEX010189346.1:0-12935 GCA_035221805.1 Trichilia hirta | reverse complement strand
TAATTATAAAAATGCATGATAATGCTCAAAATGAATCAATATAGGAATATTGATCTTATTTGGTTGGATAATTATACTCTAGATATCAAAGAATCATAAAGATTAAACTTTAAAAGAGTGACACATTCTATATCTTGTATTTAATTAAGTATTAGACTATACTGTAACATTAGTCATGGATTAAGGTGATGTTGAATCATTCACATTCTCGTCGCTTGGGTAGTTATAATGTATTGCTAAACATTACTCATAACTTGTAGTATTATTAATTAGATTATAGTATTACCACCAACGTTTTGAGAACCTATTAGGTCACACATAAGATCGTGAATAATGTGTATATAAATTTATGAGATGAATTTATCAAGTTTATGGACTCTTAACGTAAATTGGGTATTATATTTGAGCTGAGTCTATTAATTAAGATTAACTAAATATATTAGTTAAACTTAATTAAATAGAATGGGCTTTAAGTATAAGGCCATGTCCAAATATGAACAATGAGCTGTATTTGTTCATTAATGAGTTCATTAAACCTAAACTCATAGAAATCCTAATTTGTATTATAAAAAGACACGTTTTTATGCTTTTATATATACATTGTGCCTAGGGTTAATTAATAGGGCTTCTTTTTTAGAAATAAAAGGAAAGAAAACATGAACAAAAAAGGAAGAAATGAGTAAAGGAGCTAGCACTCCCAAATTCTATTGATTCTCAATCGTGTGGATACCATAGAGATGCGAGTTTGAAGATCTGTATTTTTATGGTTCATCAAGTCAATCATCGTATTATAAAAAGATATGAATTTAGAACTCATAAAACATTATATTATCGCATAAATCTTTGGTTGGATTTAAGAAAATTTTAAAAATTTTATTGTGCATGTATGTAATCTTATTTCTTATCAGTGGTATTAGAGCCACTTACAATTAACATAGTTATTTTCTGTGGTTGGTTTATGATAATTTGATTTGATGAGACCTTAATGATATTGATTATTTTGTGTTTAATGTGATTAAACTAAGAAATCATTTTTCAAAAATATTTTGGATTTGCATTTAATGTGATTAAATCATGATATCATTTTTTAAACATTTAAGCTCGTAATTAATCTGATTAGATGAAATCTAATTGATACCTATTATTTTGCATTAATGTAATTAAATTAGATTAGATGGGACCAATCTGGTATATATTGCTCTGTGTTTAATGTGACAAACCCTGTAATCAGTTTTGATGAAAATGATCTATTCTGTTTTGTAATGTTAATGTAATTATACAACTTGCATGCTATATAAATCTGTTTAATGTGATTGAATAGATCTATATTAGATCTGGTTAGTCATATAATATGCGATCTAGTTACACCGCCGTAAAGGGGGACCATATGCCTGACATTATATTTTCACTTTATTTTTGCCATGATGATAACATGATTCTTTGTTTTATGAATGCATGTTTTGTTTGGGCATACTGCATAGTTATAGCCTAAAAGACTAATGTGATTGGATTGTTTAATGTATGATTGTAATTATAATACGACCTGGGTGTCATGCCTTCTTTTTAAATAATCTCCAAATGTACATTCTTTTGTCATCTAAATCTCCTCGAATGTAACTCAAGGTTTCTATTAAATTATGTATAATATGTATATGAAGATATAAAGATCTTAGGGATTATGGAGATAAAGAATTAGCGCTCATACGTGGACATTTAAGGCGTGAAAGAAATTTCATGAAAGTTTTCTTTACCTTAGGTTGACATATCGATCATCCTATTGGCTTAGGATTATCAATGTAGAATTGGCTATAACTATGTCACGTTTATTTTCTTATATATGATGAGATGCATGATATAAGATTATCTACGTATAAGATGCATGATTTAGGTCATTATATGTATGAGATGCATGACATAATATAAAATTTAATTAATTAAATAATGTATGAGATACATGATGAATAATAAATGGTGAGATCATAATAAAATAAATAAAATCCCTTATTAATAAAATATTAAGTCAAGGCCTTCCAATGATAGCACTCTTCAAGACCTTGATCGGTTATGTGTATGTTTGCCAAAGCAAAGTATCATACCAATCTTGGTAAGTTGCGATGGGATAATGGTGATATCCAATTGCTAGTCATTGGGTTGGACTTAACTAGGTAGTCTTAATCGGATTAAGGACCTAGAGGCATAAATTGGCTTTAGTCTATTAGATAGATTATATCCAATTATCCAAGAGTTACATGTGATGTAATTGATAAGTGTTATCTACCTAAATAACTGAATTTTGGGCAATTAGCCAAAGCTAACCCAAGATAAAGTGAAATATGGATCTTGGCCCACTAGAAAAATTTAATTTTTCCCAGTTAATAGTGAGGGTTATTAATTTGAATAAAATAGTGGGAGTATTATTTGATTTTATTTTATGATCTAATGCATGATACTTATTTATTTTTGCATATTTGTTGTAGATTATTATGGCATCACATAACATAAATACATTATCACTGCGATCAGTCCTTGAGAAGGACAAGTTAAATGGGACAAACTTTCTAGATTAGTATAGAAATTTGAGGATTGTCTTTAAGTAAGAAAGGAAACTTTATATCCTAGAGCATCCCATACCTAAGCCACTTGTTATCAATGCTTCACGGGTTGAAAAAGATGCTTATAGACAACATCAAGATGACGTATTAGATGTTAGTTATCTCTATTAGCTACGATGATACCAGATCTTTAAAAGTAATATGAAGAAATGCAGACATTTAATATGATCGAATACCTTAAGAAACATTATCAAGGACAGGCACGCCAAGAGAGGTATGATATCTTTAAAATCTTATTTCAATGTAGAATGATAAAAGGAACCCCAATTAGTGCTCATGTACTCAATTTGATTGGGTATATTAAAAACTTAGAGAGATTGGGGTCTTTTTTAGGCTAAGAGTTGATTGCTGATGCAATTTTACAATCTTTGCCTGATAGCTATAATTAATTTGTCATGAATTATAATATGAACAAATTTAATAAGTCTCTTCCTGAGTTGCTCAGCATGTTAAGAACAGCTAAAGCAAACACGAAAAAGTCTAAGCCCAGTAACATATTGATAGTGCAAAAGGTAAGGGCAAGTTTAAGGCAAAGGGCAAAAAAAAAGATTTCAAAAATAAATCCAAGCCTAATACATTTGCACTAAAACCTAAAGGTAAAGTACCTAATAAAGGGATATGCTTCCATTATTATGATACTGGACATTTAAAGAGAAATTGTAGAGTCTACCTGAAAAATCTTAAGAAGAAGAGAAGTCAAACTTCTGCTTCAGGTATTTATGTTATTAAAGTTAATTTATCTACTTCTGCATCATGGGTATTAGATACTAGATGTGGTTCTCATATTTGTCTTAATTTGCAGAATCTACAAAGGAGTAGAATATTGACAAAAGGTGAAGTAGACCTACGAGTTGAAAATAGAGCAAGAGTTGCTGTATTAGTTATAGGAATCTATATTTTATCTTTATCCTCAGGACTTGTTTTAGAATTAGAGGATTGTTATTTTGTGCCTTTATTGACCAAAATCATTATTTTAATTTCTTGTTTAGACAAGATTAATTATTCATTTATAATAAAGAACAAATGTTGTTCTATTTATTTAAATGATGTGTTTTATAGTAATGCACATATGATTAATAGACTCTATATTCTAGATCTCAATATGCTTGTTTATAACATAAATATAAAAAAGATTAAATCAAATGATTTAAATCATACATACCTCTAACATTGTCGTTTAAGTTATAGAAGTGAGAATCGCATCTCTAAGCTTTATAAAGATGAAATTTTGGACTCATTTAATTTTGAATCTTAAGAGATTTGTGAATCTTTCTTATTAGGCAAGATGACCAAATCCCATTCATTGGAAATAGTGAACGGGCTACTAATTTGTTAGGACTCATACATCGTAAAGTATGTGGACCTTTCAACACATAAGCTAGAGGAAGATTTCAGTACTTCATCATATTCACTGATGATTTTAGTAGATATGACTATATATATCTTATAAAACACAAGTTGAAATTCTTTAAAAAATTCAAAGAATTCAAGAGTGAAGTATAAAATCAACTTGGTTAAAGTATTAAAATATTTCGATCAGATCGAGGTGGTGAATATTTAAGCCAATATTTTAATGATCATCTAAAAGAATATGGAATAGTTTCACAGCTTACTCCTACTACTACACCACAATAGAATGGTGTATCTGAGAGAAGAAATCGAACTTTATTAGATATAGTTCATTCTATGATGAGTCATGCAGATCTTCCAACTTTCTTTTGGGGACATACTCTAGAAACAGCTGCTTTCACACTTAATTGTGTTCCATCTAAATCAATTCAGAAGACACCATATGAGATATGGACTAAAAAGCATCCCAGTATGGTTTTTATAAAGATTTAGGGCTGTGAGGCTTACGTTAGATGTCAAACCTCTAAAAAACTTAGACCTAAATCTAACAAATATTTCATTGCAGGGTAATCAAAAGAAACTAAAGGATACTATTTTTATAATTCTATTGAGCAAAAAGTGTTTATTGCTCGAACTAGTATCTTCTTGAAAAGAGAATTCATCTCAAGAAAAATAAATGGGAAAAAAATAAAACTCAAAGAAGTTTGAGATCTATAAGAAAAGGTTGAGACTCAGGTAGAATTTGAGCAGAGTTCACAAGTTATTATTGAATAAGAATTTGCTCCGATAACATAAGCTCTGTGAAGGTCTAATAAAACACATTATAAGCTAGAAAGATATGGATTTCTTATTACTCAGTATGGTCATGTGTTGCTCATAGATTAAGATGAGCCTATGATCTATAGAGAAGTAATGATAGGCCCAGATTCTGAGAAATGGCCTGAGGTCATAAAATTTGAGGTAAAATCCATGTACACTAACTAGATATGGACCTTAGTGGATCCACTTGAAGCAATAAAACCTATTGTATGTAAATGGGTCCTTAGAAGGAAGATTGATATGGGTGGTAATGTACATACCTTTAAGGGAAAATCGGTTACAAAAGGTTTTAAACAAATTCATAGTATTGGCTATAATGAAACCATTTCTCTAGTTGCCATGCTTAAATTTATTCGAATTTTACTTGCCATAGCTGCATTTTATAATTATGAAATCTAGCAAATGGATGTCAAAACTGCATTTCTTAATGAAAATTTATTAGAGGATGTGTATATGACACAACCTGAAGGTTTTGTCACTCCAAAGAATGCTAAAAAGGTTTGCAAGCTACAAAAATTCATTTATGGATTAAAGCAAGCTTCTCGAAGCTAGAATCTTCATTTTGATAATGCAATCAAAGAGTTTGGTTTCATTAAAAATGAAGATGAGCCTTGTGTTTACAAAAAGGCTAGTGGGAGCACTATTGTCTTTCTAATACTGTATGTAGATGACATACTACTTATTGGAAATGACATTCCTACTTTGCAATCTGTGAAAGTATGGCTTGGAAAATATTTTTCAATCAAGGACTTGGGCGAAGCTACCTATGTGTTAGGTATTAAGATCTATAGAGATAAATCAAGAAAATTGCTTGGTCTAAGTCAGAGTACATACATAGATAAAGTGCTACAGAGATTTGGCATGCAAGAATCCAAGAAGGGATTCTTACCTATGTCACATGGTATAAATCTCTCTAAGGATCATTATCCTAAAACACTAGAAGAGAGATTGCACATGAGTAAGATTCCTTATACATCTGCAATAGAGTCTATCATGTATACTATGATATGTACTCGTCCCGATGTCTTGTATGCCTTGAGTGCAATGAGTAGATATCAAGCTGATCCAGGTAAGTGTCATTGGACAACTGTTAAGAATATCCTTAAGTACTTAAGAAGAAAAAAGAATATATTCTTAATTTATAGAGGTGAGGAAGAGCTCATTATAAAAGGTTACACTGATGCTAGCTTCTAAACTAATAAGGATGATTCACGACCGCAATCAGGTTATATGTTTTGCCTTAATAATCGAGCTGTGAGCTGGAAAAGTTCGAAGCAAGGAACAGTTGTTGATTCTACAACTGAAGCTGAGTATATTGCTGGCTCTGATGCAGCAAAAAAAGCTATTTGGATCAAAAAGTTTATTACTGAACTAGGGGTTATTCCAAGCCATGCGAACCCTATAGAGCTTTATTGTGATAATAATAGGGCTATTGCACAGGCAAAGGAACTAAGATTTCACCAACGATCCAAACATATACTTCGGCGCTTTCATCTCATTCGAGAGATCATCGAGAGAGGTGATGTCAAGATATACAGAGTACCAACAGATGATAATATTGTTGACTCCTTGACGAAGCCTTTGACACAGCAAAGGCATGATCGTCACACTAGGTCTTGTGGTATTACATATATGGGAGATTGGATTTAGTACAAGTGGGAGATTTTTGGTGTATGCCCTAAGATCTAATGATAATTTTGGATATTTATTAATTACGTATCATGACATTATTATATTAATATATTTGATTCTATTATTACATAACTGTGTTTTATATAAATGTAATAATACTCTTAGAATAGCTGACTTAATTAGTTAAGTACTATTTTTAAATGTCTCTGGTCAAGTATTATTATGAAAAGGTAACAATAATACGTGGAGATTAGTATATGTAGTGACTGATGACAATATGAGATGTGTCATGATATAAGATATAAAGTTAACATATAAGTAATAGTTGGTGAACTATTATACTGGACCGACCTGATATGAGAAATACTACATGGATTGTTATATGAGTGTTATAAGTAATTCTCATAGTGACAATGATGTATATGAACCTTAGACTTGCGATCATCATAGTTCCCAACATTATGAATGATATAGTTTAATGTTTTCAAATATCATCTGTAATAAGATTGACTATAAAGAAAATACTTGGCTATGTCATGAATAATGTAGTGGGATGTGTTTGATCAAGATGGGATTTGTCCCTCCTATATAACAGGAGTGATATCTTTGGGCCCCTTTGATTGAGTATGATTATAAAATGCATGGCTGTGCTCAAATGAATCGATATGTGATATTGATATCATTTAGTAAGATAATTATACTCATGGTATCAAAGAAATAAAGAATTGAACATTACGAGGATGACACATTCCATGCCTTGTGTTTAATTAAGATATCTAGGAAAAAAGGATTAAAATACACTGTTATATTGATTACGAATATAAGTGATGTTGAGTCACTTACATTCTCGTGACTTGGATAGTCATGATGTGTTGCTAGATACCGCTCATGACTTGTATTACTAAAATTAGATTTTAGTATTACTATCAATGTTACGAAAACCTAATGAGTCACACATTAAATCGAGAAGATGAAATATCAAATTCATAAGATGAATTTATTTAATACTTTGTGTAGTAATGTTTTTTGTGCCAAAGTCATTAGTAAGTTGGGTTTGAAAGTCAAAACCAATTGGACTTAAGAGTTAAGCCAAATCTAAAGTGTTTGGGTCAAGCCTAAACTCATTTCAACCCTAACTCTAAATATTGCCTATAAATATAAGTGTTATATTCGTTTGTTTTAGAATTTTGTGTGGGAGACACTTTTATTTTAGGGTTTTAACAAATACAAAATAAAAGAACACAAAGTAATCGTTTTTGAAAAGTTAGCACTCGTTTCTCATCATCCCAATCGTGTGGATACCATAGATACGCAATAACTTTTTGCGTTTGTGATTCTTCGTCATCAATTGCGCAACTAAGGTATGAATATTCAGATTCATAATTTAAAAATGGTAGGTTTGTCGCATGGATCCTGTGAAGAAATTGAAAAATTTTGTTTTTTCCGCTACATGTATAATCCCGATTTCCTGACACTATCATATTGGGTCGATCATTTCTAAAGGCTACCAAAGCGGTGAAGAGCATCCATTATTTAAAGTTAAAGTTTCGAGTCAGTAATGAAGTTGGTATAGAACGAGAAAGCCAAAAGAAAGCACGGCCATGCTTTACACCCTCTTTTAAGCCCATCTATTGTATTTTTAAGAAAAACCAGGATTAGAAAAACAAAAATGCCGAGGACTATAGTTTGGGGCAAATAGAAACAAGTTGGCAGGAGGGTAATAGAGCCTTGTCCAATGACGATTTCACTGTTGAATCTGTGAAAAAATTAACAAAAATAATCGTAGATAGTTTCAACCCCCGAAAGATCGTCCAAATCAGCGCCCATCTCAACTCTGAAGAGACTCTAATAATGACAGAGTGCCTATATCAGAATAAAGATGTATTCGCGTGAAGCCACGATGACATGCCAGGGATAAATCCTGAAATCATCACACACAAGCTGGCAATACGGCCCTCAAGCAAACCTATAAAGTAAAAAGAAGAATATTTAATCAGGAAAGGAAGCAAGCCATTGGCGAAGAGGTCAACAAACTCCTAAAGGCCGAGTTTATTAGAGAAGTCTTTTATCCTGATTGGATAGCTAATCTAGTTATAGTAAGGAAGGCGAGTGAAAAGTGGAAAATGTGTATCAATTTTACTGATTTGAACAAAGTATGCCCAAATGATAGCTTTTTTTGCCTCAAATTGATCATCTGATGGACTCTATAGCTGAACATCAGCTCTTGAGTTTTATAGATGCTTTCTTTGAATACAACCAAGTAGTCATGCATTCTCTTGATGAGAAAAAGGCTTCATTCGTCACTGATTAAGGATTATATTATTATCGAGTAATACCGTTTAATTTGAAAAATGCCAGGGTTACTTTCCAACGCTTAGTCAATCGAATATTTAAGTCTCTTATAGGCTCATCTATGAAAGTATATGTAGATGACATGATAACTAAGTCGGAAGAAAGACATGACCACATCAGGTATCTGGAAGAGACTTTCGCTCTCTTGAAAAAATACAGTATAAAGCTGAACCCAAAAAAGTACGCCTTCCAAGTCAGCTCGAAAAAATTCTTTAGATTCATCATTAGTGAGCGCAGAATAGAAGCAAATTCTCAAAAGGTAAAGGCGATTCTAGATTTAAAGTCACCCTCTACAATGAAAAGATGCAGAGTTTAACGAGAAAGGTCGCAACGCTTCACCGATTTATTTTCAGAGCAACGGACAAATGCCTTGAGTTTTTTCAATTCATTAAGAAGGAAAAAGCGGCAGAATGAATGCCAGAATATGAGACCAACTTTCAGGAATTGAAACAGTATCTTACCACAATTTTCATGTTGACGAGCCCAAAGTCTAGAGATGTTCTTTACCTATATCTGGTTGTCAGTAACCATGCCATCAGCACCGTCCTGACGGAAAAAGACAAAAATAAGGTACAAAAACTAATCTATTATGGGAGTAAATTATTTTTAATGCAAAGACCAGGTATTCGGAGATGAAAAAGCTGGCGCTAGCCTTAGTGATCGCAGCAAGAAAGCGACGCCTATATTTCCAGGCCCACTAGGTAGCCATCCTTACCAATCAACCTCTAAGACAAATCTTACATCGACTCGAACTTTCAAGAAGGCTGGTAAAGTGGTGCATTGAACTAAGTAAATTCGACATAGAGTTTAAATCACAAAAGACCATTAAAAGACAAGTTTTGACTAATTTCATCGCCGAACACACTGTTTCGAAGACCTTGCTAGTCATAAGACCTCACAACATGGGCGATAAGGAGGTACGATTGTCACGCTTAACCTGACCTTGGAAAATTTTTATTGATGGGACCTCCAATGCTTAAGGCTCTGGAGCAGGGGTTATCTTTGAAAGTTTCAAGAGCAATAAAATTATGGTTGCACTCCAGTTCAGGTTTTTTACTATTAATAATAAAGTTGAGTATGAAGCCTTATTAGCTAGCCTGCAAATGATTCTTTTACTTAGTGTCGACAACATTGAAGTAAAGGGGGACTCGCAACTTGTGATATAGCAAGTAAATGGTTAATTTCGAGCAATCAAAGCAAATATATAGCGTTACCTTGCATTGACTAATGAACAAGTGAAAAAGTTTTATCAATTTAACACTAAATAAATCTTTAAGATAGAGAATGGTCGAGCTGATGCTCTACCAAAACTAGTATTCATATTTCATGAGAAGGCTTTTAGGCTCATACCAATAACCGTCTTAGCCAAGAAGAGCATAAATAAGGATGTTTGCCTGAGGTAACTACTTACTGTGTGAGAGGATTCTTCCTAGATGACTCCCTTAAAGCTATACCTATAAGAAGTAAAACTGCCAGAGGATGAGAAACAAGCTCATAAGATCAGGAATCAGGCAGTTCGGTACACTATAATGGATGACATTCTTTAACAACGCAGTTATAGTTCGCCATCCTTGAGATTTTTGGGAAAGAATGATACGGACTTAGTATTGCGAGAAGTCTATAAGGGTTCTTATAATGACCACGGAGGTGGGCGAGCCTTGGTTCACAAAATTCTGAGGCAAAGATATTATTGGCCCACACTTCTCAAAGACGCAATCAAAACAACGAGAAGTTACCGAGATTGTTAGCTGTACGACGGTATAATTTATCGGCCACAAGAGAAACTTACCACTTTGATAAGCCCCTAGCCATTTACGCAGTGGGAGCTTGATTTGATTGGCCCGCTGCCTATCAAATGAGCCCAGATAAAATTTGTCATAGTCGTCATAGACTACTTCACAAGGTGGATAAAAGCTGAGCCTTTAGCTGCAATAATTGAGAAAAAAACTACGACATTCGTAAGAAATTATTTGATTTATTATTTTAGTATTTCCAGAATAATAATAACGGATAACGGGAAATAATTCGATAATGCCAACTTTCAAAATTTCTGCAACGAGCTATACATCGACTTATGTTTCACCTCTCCTGCACATTCCAAGGTCAATGAACAAGTTGAGGCTGCCAACAAACTTATTAAATAGCTATTAAAAAAGAAACTTGGGGACCATAAATGAGGCTGAGTGGATGAGTTGTCATAAATTATGTGGGCCCTCAGGACGACCCCAAAGATGGCTATAGGCGAAACTCTGTTTAATCTCACCTATGGCACTGATGCCGTCACACCGGTTGAAATAAGAACTCCAAACTTTCGAGTTCAACATTTTAATAAATTGCATAATGAACATTCAAAGTGACTCGAGTTAGATCTACTAGAAGAATCGCGAAAGCTGGTTATGATAAAAATAGCTAAATACCAAAAATAAGTAGCTCGGTACTATAATGACAAGGTTTGACCCTGAAAGTTTTGTGTCGATGATTTAGTTGTTAAAAAAGCTAAAGACAATGCTCAATTTTTTAAGAATAGCGCACTAAAGCCAAATTGAGAGGGACCGTATTAGATTATAGATGTAAGACGACCTGATGGACGAAATATCAAAAAGCCATGAAATACTAAGCTATTAAAACTATATTACCCTTGATAATTTTGTGTTATCCAAGTGAAATTACTGACTCCACGATTACTACTTCAACATCGATTTAGATTTGTTTCTAGTTTAATTGCTTTGCTATGCCTGTATGCCACGAGTATAAAACATGATTTCTGTTATGCCTAAAATTGATCTACTATAGTGGTAAAGCTGCTACTTTTATCACCCTTGTTACATGTTTCCTTTTTGGTTAATTAGTTGACTCAGATTCGAAAATTTTATCTACTTGTTAGTCTCCATTATTCGAATTGGGTTCGAAAATTTTAACTACTTGTTAGTCTCTATTATTCTACTCAGATTTGATAATTTTATCTACTTGTTAGTTTCGTTATTTGACTCGGGTTCGGTAATTTTATCTACTTGCTAATATATTCATCATTCACTCGAGAACGGTAATTTTATTATTTGCTATCTATTCAACATTCAACTCGAGTTCGGTAATTTTATTTACTTGTTATTCTACACATTAGTCAACTTGAAATCAGTAATTCTTATTTATTCTGATAATATAATACATTCGACTTAGATCGATAATTTAAACTACTAAAAATTCGTTGACTCTCCAATAAAAGAAGAATTGGAGAAATTTTGATTAACTACTGTTTGATATCACCACGGTAAAGGTAACGTCATGAAAACTAAGAAAGTCACCCTTGCTGATTCATTACACGTCAGTAAAGTTTTACGTTGCGTGCTTTCTGCTACTATCAGTATTATCTGGACTAGATAGATGCCTACTTCGAATCTTTTACTTTATTGACATAGCACAGTATAACTATTTGACATACTTTATTTATTTATCACTAATCAAGTATTTGTATCATTCGTAAGACAAATTATGGCAATTTATTATTGATAGTTTTCCCTTTGCGTTAAACAATATGAATGTTATATTCATATATTATATACATACATAGCTCCACTAGTACACAAAAGAAAATGACAAAAATACATGTATAAAAAATGAAAATTTATGCTACTATGGCTGTCGATTTTTCTGTCCTGAGGTGCCAGGTTTTTGGCCCGCGGCAGATGGCTCGCCCTTCGCCTTATTATTGACGTCAAGAAGGTAAGGAACTATAAGAGAGGCTTGCAGTTCATGGCTAGCAAAGATGTTACCCGGGGCAGCTGGGGAAATTTCAGTAGGCCCTTGTTATTACGGCTCATTTTCTAAAGTCGCAAGAGTTTCTAGTGGTAGCTTGATCCCCACCCTAGGAATTGCTTTATCAGACGACCTCTCAACACTTAACCCTGTAAAAAGTTAGTTGAAGTCTACCTTGGGTAGGTATTTTTCAACCACCGCACTTATATTCTTGAGCCTAAATAGTACTCTTTCTTTGTATTGATCTGAGGCTCGATTGTCGACAAAGCAAAGGTCAGCTTATAGTTTTTGAATTGTCGCCTCTGCCTTCAGTAACTCCTAACCCTGGGAGAATATGTTAGCCTCTAGTCTTTCAACTTTCTCTTGGAGATCTCTGATAGCGTTCTCCTTGCTGCGAAGAAGGTTAGCGAATTTATC
>JAWDEX010189335.1:0-12938 GCA_035221805.1 Trichilia hirta | reverse complement strand
CACATAGGTTTCTCACTTGCGTATCATCACCTAATACATATATCAAAATGTATCAATATACATTTCTAAACCTCAAATAAAACTCATATGCGTGGAATGCATATTAACCCAAGTTTTTTAAAATCGACTAATATGCTAAATTGGATAAGACCCTCATTAGTTGTCTAATTATCCATTTATTTCTACCAGGAACCCACATTATAGCCTAACTAGCGTATTTCAACTCGGTTTCATGATTACGATAGGCGAACCCTATACATCTATTAGAACAGTAACTCAATTACTATTTATATCTAAATAACTTTTTTAAATTTGTATCTTAAGCTTCTTAATGACTTACTCGACTATATTACAACCTAAATAACGTATTATACCATAATTATAAGTGACAATTCTAACAAAAATGCTACGAATGAACAATAAAATTCATAAGTCCAAGAGTTGATAAAAATAAAAATACAGGGTATAAACAGGTTAAAATCGATGTCCTTACCTCGTGGTAGTGTCAGTTTGCTTCAATTTCGCTTAAAACTCGAAAAGCCACAATTTCAAAAATATCATTTGGATCCTTTAAAAGATGTGAAATTTAAGTGAGATAAGTAATGTGAACAGAGTTTTTAGACAATAAAAGATCAGCTTACCATTGTTCTAGTTTTAACACTTCTTACACTGAAAAATAAGTATGTGGTATATAGTGACACCTCTAAACAAAAATTTAGGTGTGTATTGATACAGAATAAGAAGATAATTGCTTATACTTTTTGATAACTAAAGAGGTATAAAGTTAATAATCTTACCCATGATTTAAAACTTGTAGCTGTGACTTTTACACTCAAGATTTAGAGATACTACTTGTACGGGGAGCAATGTCGAATATTCACAGATTATAAAAGCTTAAAATATTTACTCACATAAAAAGAGTTAAATTTGAGGTAGAGGAGATGGTTAGAATTGATCAAGAATTATAATCTGATAATTGATTATCATTCTGATAAAGCTAATGTTGTAGCTGATGCTTTGAATAGAAAATCATTGGTTACATTAATGCATGTGAGATTAACATATATGCTATTACTTTTAGAGTTAAAAAATATGAGGATAATGCTATATTATGATCAAAATAGAGCACTATTAGCTAATTTTGTTATGAAAAGTTAATTAAAATTTGCTAAGAGATTTTAAATGATAAACAAAGGAATTTTTACTTTACTTAAGATAGAATTTTAACCATGAGAGAGAGAATTTGTGTTCTTAATTATGATAATTTAAGAAAGGCAAATTTAGAAGAAGCATATTATTTTGCTTTTGCCATGCATTTAGGTAGCATAACATTGTATCAAACCATTAAAGAGAATTATTGGTTGTCTGGTATAAAGAAGGATATAATAGAATATGTAACAAAGTGCATGGTTTGTTAGCAAGTAAAGGCTTAACATCAAAAACCAGTTGGAACACTTCAACCTCTGCTAATTCTAGAGTAGAATAGGAGCATATTATCATAAACTTCATGGTTGGGTTACTGTACACACAAGTAGGGAATGATGCCATCTAGATTATAGTTGATCAGTTTACTAAGTTAGCATACCTTTTACTAATTTAAATCAAGTACTTAATACAGAAGTTGGCAAGATTATATATTACAGAGATCGTAAAGTTGCATGAAGTACCTATAATTATTATATTAGATCGAGATCCTCAATTCACCTCTTAATTTTGGCCAAAACTTTAGAAGGCTATGGGTACTAACCTAAGTTTTAGCTCAGTTTTTCACCTACAGACAGATGGACAATCAGAAAGGACTATACAGATATTAGAAGATATGCTAAAAGCCTATGTACTAGATTTTCAAGGCAGTTGAAATATTCATCTACTATTAGTTGAATTTGTTTATAATAATAGTTACTATACTAATATAGGTATAGCTCCATATGAGACATTATATGAGAGAAAGTATAATACCCTATTTTGTTGGGACAAAATAGTTAAAAAAAAGCTTGAGAATGTGGAATCGATTGAGATAATCTCAGAAAAGGTGAAAATGATCCGGAAGAGATTAAAAATGGCACAAGATAAACAAAAATTATATGCAAATAACCAAAAAAGAAATCTCGAATTTTATATAGGTAATATAGTATTTTTGAAAGTATCACTATGAAAAGGAGTGATACGATTTAGAAATCAAGGAAAACTTCATCCTCAATTTATTGAGCCTTCCAAGATCATCGAGAGAATTAGTTTAGTTGCTTATCAATTAGAGTTACCACTAGAGATGAGAAGAATTCATGATGTGTTTCATGTATCGATGTTAAAGAGATATGTTTTAGATATGTCTTATATCATTGAACCTCTACGAATTAAACTTCGAGAAGATTTAAATTATGAGGTACAACTAGGAGCCATATTAGATCAATAGAAATGAGTTTAAGAAGTAAGACAACTTTTATAGTAAAGGTATTATAGCAAAGTGCCTCGGTTAAAAAAATGGTATAGGAACCCGAGCATCATATGCGATAATAATACCCTTATCTATTTCAATGATCAGGTATATCAGATTTTAAGTATCTTGATCTCTAACCTATACTTTATTACAGATTCTCTCTTAAGTGTTATAGTGTACTAAATTTTGAGAACAAAATTCTTTTAAGAGGGTAGAATGTAATACTTAGTATTTAAATTCAAGGGTATTTTTAGCATTTTTAGAGAGATTTTATTTTTATTATTTTTAAAATCTTATATTCATATGATATTATTGGTTAAATAAGATAATATTGGCATATATAAAGTGTTTAGAAAGGTTTTAGAAGAAATTGGTTAAGTTTAGAAAAGTTTTCATGAGATATTATTTACGCATTTGAGCTTTTATATTAAATTTCTTCTGAGCAAGAGATCAAATTTTTGATTTGTTTAATTTTATTGAAAGGGAACATAAGTACGAGTATATAGAAATGAGAATGAGTAAAATAAAAGTAAAATAAGAGAGAAATGAGCATTTGAGGTTAACTATGGACTTAGATGATATTATTAAGGGTTTGAGTAAAATTTTCTCAAGGGATCTGGGCAAAATTTTCCTATGTATCGATAATTAAATCAAATATATCAATAAACAGCTTTAAAGATATCGATATTTATGCACGAGTGATGAAACTCAGGGGCATAAATTGTGTAGACTTTATCTTTTTAGAATAATTAGTAGTATTTTGATTATATCTTGAGCTATAAAGCTCTAATTTAGATGATCTTAATGAGTCAGAAAGATAATTTAATTATCTACAACTTTTATGTTGATAAATTTTCCTAATTAAGTCATTTAATAGTTTAAAATAATAGATTTCTAAGACTTATTTGGTGATAGAATGATTTTAAGCAACCTTCTGTTTTCAAAGCATAACTTTTTATAAAAATGTCCAAATCTAATGATTCTTAAATCATTGAAAATTTAAGAGAATTATCTATAATTTTTATGTTTATAAATCAACCTAAATTGTGCATTATAAAGGTTATAATTAAGAACAAAAGTTAATATTATAGAAAAAGCTGCAGAAGAGTGAGTGTTGATATCCAGGACTTGGAATCATCGATACTCTCACTCCTAAGTATCGATACTCGGGCTAAAATTTGAAAAATTTATAAAAGTATTAATACTTAGACTAAAAATATCGATAACCAAGCCAAAGGTATCGATACATAAGCTAAAAAACTCAAGAATTATCAAAAATATCGATACCCAAACAAAAGTATCAATACATTTTGAAAAAATAAGCCATTTTAAGGAGAGTTTGATACCTAGATTAAATGTATTGACACCTTAATAAAAGTATTGATACATTTTGATGAAAACTACGTCTTAACTAAGAAAAACTAAAGGTATCGATACTTTGAAACAATGGTATCGATACTTCAGCTGGAAAATATCGATACCCATTTTAATATATTTATACTTTTAGGTAAAATGACACGTTATGATCATAGAAATCAAATTTCTAACTTGTAAAAATTTTATTTTATCCAATCCAAGTGCAATATTCACCATTTCTTTCATATTTTCAAGGTTAACTTAGTATTTTCTCAATGTATTTGCTGGTATATGGAATTAAAGGGGGTTAAATCAAATCATTCTTCTTCCTCTTTGTTGACATCGTCCAAATTTGGAACGTAAAAAATAATTTAAAAATAGAGTCGCCATCTATCCAAATAATGGTAGGACAGATCACCTAAAAAATTTAGATTCCAAGTTCGGGGAGTTGATTAAGTGTAAAGAAGGTGTTAGGCACCCTACAACTTCCATAAAAATGGTAACCAAAAAATATTGATCTTAAATCTTAATTTTTTAATTTTACCCTTATTAACAATTTTTACTAAGAGAAGGGAGAATGTTAAAGATATTCCGCTGTCTTAGTTTTTTCAAAAAAATGTTAAGTTAAGAGAAGGGAGAATATTAAACATATTCTGCCGTCTTAACTTTTTTCATTAGTCAAAAAATGTTTAACTAAGAGAAGGGAGAATATTAAAAATATTTCGCCGTCTTAGTTAATTTTTCTTCTTTTCTTCTTTTATTTTATTTATTCTTGTTCCTTTTACCATTTTACTAAGAGAAGGGAGAATATTAAAAATATTCCGCCGTCTTAGTTTTTTAAAAAATGTTAAGTTAAGAGAAGGGAGAATATTAAAAATATTCTGCCGTCTTAGTTTTTCAAAATTTGCTTATCATATATTTTACCTTTGTTATTGGACCTTTGCTTTGGACCTTTGCTAGTGGACCTTACCTTGGACATAAACCAATTAGACTTTTGGAAAAACACTCCCTGTGAATACGACACTTGGACTCGCTGGACTATACTGTAACAAGACTACTTATACTTGGGTATAACAATTAATTTGTGAATCAATTATCTTATCTAGTTCCCACATATGAGTGTAAGAGTATGGCCATATTATATATACAATCACAACTTTCAAGTGTTGGGAGTGGAAGGGTGATATCTGTCTTAGTATCTTCTATGAGATGTTATGAGTCATGACTGGATAATTTTGTCAAATAAATGAGAAAGGTTTTGCCTTTCAAAATCAATTAGCATTATTCTCTACAAATCAGTGTGTGCCAATATTGTTGTTATCATATGTGTGAATTGATGCAATTCGAAGACAGCAGGAAGGTGAAGCATGCTGTATTGTTATCAAACTTTATATTCCCCGAACTTATTAGTCATTCTAGGTCATAAGGAAGAGAAATAGAAATAGTAAGAGATAAAAAGCACATAAACTAACTGGATCGGTTATGAATGGACAAATCGTAATTCACTTGATAGAAATTGACTTGTAGTATTGCATTATGCTTGTTATGGCCTATTCAACTAGTAGCCTCTCCATACTTGAAGCACTATAAAACCCATAAACTCCTTTGGTTCTCTTCAATATGAACTCTGCCTCACTAGGACCTGATATAGGGCCTGCAATTTGCACCAGAAATCTCTTGTTACTAATATTCTTCAATATCAGAAGGACCAATTAATTTAAAAGCTGAAGGTACTGGAAAATAAAAAAAGAATAAAAAATAGAAACAAACAAATCAAACGTTTACAAGCATATCAAAAGATTAACAGCTGAAGTGAAAATGTAGAAGGCAAAGCTATAAAAAGAACAAGCCAGAAAATACGGGTATACATGAGACAACTTGAACATTGCAAATCTACCATTTATATCGCTCTCTTGTAAACTAGTATCTGTTGCCAACAATGGTTCCATGCACCCGATGACAAACAACAGATTTTATGGCTTCAGTGAAAACATAAAAACATGTCTAACATGCAAAACAACCAATGATATAACACTAAAATTAAGTTTTTCCATCATTGAATCATGTTTCACAACTTAGCTACAAAAAACGAAAGGCTTTCAGAATATACCGTCATGGTACAGAACAATAGTATTGCGATTGATTCTATATGAAGTATCTGCAATAGCTTGAACCTGAACAACACTTTTATCCATTGAAACAGCTATTTTTGCACCTATAGTTCTAGAGGCAGTGAGCCCCATATGAGCAACTATGATATCAGTACTAGCTCCTGCCATCTCCACAGCTTCATCCTGTTTGAAGGCATATGGGGTTGTCAAGAAACCATTTTATGCGCTTTTGCAATCATTTCAACATCCAAGTTGATTATAGACAAGGAAAATTCTAGCTGTAAGAAGACTGATTAATTTTTTATTGCTAGAATATGAGTAAAGCATATTATTTACAACATATCCATATCCCATTCCTGTCTCTTCCAGATTTAGTCTAAAATTACCATCAAACAGCCTGACATTGGGAAAATTTTGCACGCCAAAGAACCCAATTGACTCCAATTGCTCTGAGAAGTAATCCATTCGGCGAAAAGGATTAGTTCCCCATACTCCAGTAAGAACTGGTACCTCATTTACCAGCCAGAATTTTGTTGTAAAATACATTGATAAGAAGTGTTTGACTAAAGATATACAAAACTAAAACCAGAACATTAATGGTCACTTCTTTCAAAGTTTTTCTCAATGACAGTAATATGTAACATGCAAGATAATGATAAAAGATAGAATATTAAACAAGTCAAAGCAAGAACGAAACAGAGGGTGAGAAGAGCTTGAAAAGATATAGATGCTGTCATAAAAGTCATTTTGTGTTGTAGACAAGTTTGAACATTCTGGACTGCATAGATGCTAGTATGCTACTCATGAGTTAACATTTAATCATAAAATAGCTCGTGACAAGCTTGACCAAAGTTTTAATCTAAAAGATAGAACATTACCACCTCACAGGAAAATCATAAAATTATGGCAAACAAATGGAACTGAAATACAAATAATATTGAATGTATAATCAATTTGCAAGTGTATGTGTCCCCCTACCAACATGTGTGTATCAAGAAAGATAGGTGCACATTTTCCTAAGAAATGGGAACTTACACTTTCAATTTCAAGAACAATTGCATTTGCATCAGCAAAAGGTAGCAAGCCTACTAAAGAACCCCTTCCTGTCATGGTTAATATCTAGTAATGTGCTATAATCTATAAGTCATAATGAAGAAAATTTTCATCGAACCTTTTATGACTTATTATAGATTTTGTGTGAATAGTCTCCTTCTCATCATCTAATCCCAACCAAATTAAGGTGTAAATTAATTTAAAAATTTTATTAGCTCTTTTTTTTTGACTAGCAAAGGGTGATTTTGAGAGTGATAAATGAATACTATGATCAAATACAAGTATGGGTTTAAGTGTATAGTATTTCAGGCATAATTAAATATTTTAATTAAAAACAATAAACCTTAGTGATAGTTTGATGAAGACCAACACCAAAAAATTTATTATCTCCAAAGAAATCAAAAGCCTTTTCTTGCTCCTTGTTTGCCCCTTTGCACAGAAAGAGAGTTTGAAGAAGATTATGAAAAACATGAAATTAATTCTCCAATAAATAAAAAAAATTAGCCCGTTTATATTTTTTCTATTTACCATAATATCTCTTGCTTTTTTAGAAAAGATAAATGGGTCTCAAAGCTTCTCCAACAAGTTTTTCAATAGTAAATGTAAATATCACTTAAGCCCCTAACTTTGAAAAATTGCAAATTAATCCCAAATTTGGTCAAATATATTTTTACTAAATTTATTTTAATTTTAATTATATTTTTAAATATTTATAAAATATTATAACTTATTTTAAATTATAATTGAGTCAATTTCTTAAACTTCTGATTTATTAAACTATTTAACGCGTAAACCTTTTATGACTTTTTGGCCAAATAATATCTTCGAGAGTGTTAACTTTCTTGTGAACATTATTTACTCTTTTTAATAGTAAGAATAATTTAAAGTTTATATCATGACCTCTCAGGTTTATTATGATATTAGTCGTGAGCTAAAATCAGTCTCATCAATCGTATTTCGAACCATTCAAATTCTCGATGACCATGGTTAATATCTAGTAATATGCCATAGCCTATAAATCATAATGAAGAAAATCTTCATCGAATCTTTTATGACTTATTATAGGTTTTATGTGAGTAGTCTCCTTCCATTCATCTAATCCCAACCAAATTAGGGCTCATAAATGTCAAAATCTTAAATTCAGTTATATTCGGATAATTAGTCAATACGAGTTAAACTTGTCACTACAAACTCTTCATATGACATTTGTGCTCTGGCTAAAGAATTTATTTTTACTCGTTTACAAATATTCGATTGGGAACTCGAACTTGGACTGAGTTAACGGTACCTTGAAATTCTTTCTGTCGAGTTAATAGATTCTATCTGACAATTATTTGCTTCTCGATATAAATAAAACATGACCAAATTAGTTTTTATACATAAGACATAATTAGTCTCGTATTTATATACCATATAAACATATGTATTTATACCGATTAACAACCATGATGTCTTAGGTCTAAGGAGTAGTTAACACACTCATATAATTTAATAACGAATCTTTGACAACATACATTTGTGTGATTCATCATAACTTTAGTCACATTTAAAAAATAGTTTTTAAACTATTATTTCACATTAATATGTTAATGGTATGACTATCAGTCACTCGCACTAATATCATCCCATGATATTTACCAAAGATATTCATCCCATATTACTTTTGTAAGGAATATTTTAGATAACTTAATTATCTTGAATATTTCATATGCATATTTTATCATTAGTACGATTAGATAAAAGAAGCAACGTAAACATATGAATTGAAATAATTTTTTTATTAATAAAATATATATACAGTATAAATTATTACAGTAACTCAATACAATATGTTTAAAATTGACAACATGAATAATTTTAGGGCATACAATACTAATAAACTCCCACTTACACTAAAGTCATTTGCTATTGTATCTTATATCCATCGCTTTACTAAGAAAGTTAGCTACATTATCTACTGAAGATAGCTTTTTGATCAAAATTTCTCTAACACAAACAAAATCTCTCAAAATATGACACTTTTACTAAATATGTTTAGATTACTTGTGCGCTCTTAGTTCTTTAGCTTGGGCAATAGTACTTGTATTATCACATAATACGCTTATCGGATAAGCCATACTAGAAACTACACCTAGTTCAGATATAAACTTTCTCATTTAAACTGCTTCTTTAACTGCTTCTAAAGCTGCTATATATTCAGCTTCTATAGTCGATTCGACTGTCATCGTCTATTTTAAACTCTTTTAACTCACATCCCATCCATTACATAAAAATATAAAATTAGATATAGATTTTTGATTGTCTATATTTCATTGAAAATTAAAATTCGAGTAGCTATAAATACTTAACTCTTAAGATCTATAACTTAGAATTAAATTTTTAGTTCTTCTTAAGTACTTAGAAATAGTTTTTATTGCAGATCAATTTTTCTCCTTGGAATTTGCTTGATATTTGCTAGTAATACTTATTCCATAAGTTATATTAGGTCAAGTATATAGCATAACATACATCAAGCTACCTATAGCTAATGCATTTAGAATACTATGCATCCATTATCGTTCTTTATCAGTCTTTAGACCCATATCTCTTAATAGATAAAGACCTTGATTAAAGAGCAATAAATCTCTCTTAGAGTTTTCTATATTGAATCTTTTCAACATCTTTTTAATATACAACTTTTGAGATAATCTAATTATTCTCTTTGATCTATCTCTATAGATACGAATTCTGAGAATATAAGTTATATCTCTCAAATCTTTCATAGAAAAAGTCTAGATAGCTAGATCTTAACTTTTATCATCATGTATACATCATTACCCATCAATAATATGTCATTTATATATAATATTAAAAACGTGATCGTATGATCTTAATCTATTTGTAAATATAAGATTTATTCGAATTTTTGATAAAACTAAATGCTTTTACTATTTTATCAAATCGAATACTCCAATTGTTAGAAGCTTGCTTCAATTTATAAATAGATCAATACAATTTGTATACTTTATGTGGTTTAATAGTAGATATAAAATCAACTAGTTGCTTCACAAATAAGTTCTCTTTAATATAACCATTAAAAAATGCCATTTTGACATCCATCTATCAAATTTCATAATCATTATATGTAGCTATGGCTATCATAATCCAAATGAATTTTATTATAGCAACGAGCGAAAAGGTCTCCTCATAATCTAATTCTAATTTTTGAGTATAACCCTTCGCAACTAGTCATGCTTTATATGTCTTTACCTATCCATCCTTACTAATCTTTCTCTTAAAGATCTATTTATTATTAATAGAAACTATTTCTTCTAGAGGATAAATAAGTGTCTGGACTTGATTCATATGCATGAAATCTATTTCAAATTTTATCGCTTCTAGCCATCTTTCTAAATCTTTATTCAGGGTTACCTCTTCATAGATTTTAGGATCATTTTCATAATTTGATGCTCCTATTAAGTAAGATTCAAAATCTTATTTATTGAGAAATTCATATCTCTCTGGGATCACAGAAATCTTAGAAGATTTTTGAGTTAAAATGAGCTTAACAAGAATTAAAGTCTATTAACTAGATGTTCCGATTGATATTAAAATTCTCTTCTTTTAATTCAATCCTTTTACCTATATCTTCTTCTTTTAAAAACTCTTTTTCTAAGAAGTGTACATTACTACTGATCGATATTCTTTAATCAGATGAAAAGTAGAAATGATATCCTAAAATTTCTTTAAAATATCTAATAAAATGACCTATCTCTAATTTAGAATCAAGTTTATCAGATTTAATCAACTTGACATATAGAGGATAACCCTAGACTTTTATATAATTTAAACTGAGTTTCTTACTATACTGTATCTTATATGAGGTCTTTTGGACTTTTTTAGTAAAAACTTTGTAAAGGATATATATAGCAATCTGCAAAGCATATCCCTATAAATATAATGATAAGTCTATAAAACTAACTATCGATCGCACTATATCTAATAAAGTACAATTTCTTTTTTCCACTGTATCATTATATTAAAGTGTATACGGAAGTGTCATCTGTAAGATAATTTTATTTTCTTTCAAGAATTCTTAAAATTTAGTACTCAAGTATTGACCTTTATGATCAAATCATAAAACTTTTATACTTTTTTCTATTTGATTTTTTACTTCATTTTTGAATTCTCTAAATTTTTCAAAGCATTCAAATTTATATTTTATTAAATACATATACTCATACCTAGACATATTATCGATAAAGGTAATGAAGTAATCAAAATCTTCTCTAATTATAGTATTGAATAGTCCACATACATCTGTATATACGAGATCCAACAGTTTTTTTGACCTCTCACCTTTATTCTTAAAAGGCAGTTTAATTATTTTCCCTTGAAGACATAACTCATATGTCGAAATAGGTTCAAAAGTTAATAAAATTAATATTGCACTACCTTTAAGTTGAGTGAGCTGTCTATCTCCTATATGACCTAATCTGTGATGTCACAAAAATTTAGGATTCATTTTATTTTAAATGCTTTTATTAATAATAGAAGATAATGAATAACTATTATTCAATTAAATAACATAAAAACTATTTGTATTAATTACTTTATCAATACATACATTTTTAAAATGTAATAAATATATATCTTTATTAAACTGTATAGAATATCCTGTATTACGTAGTACAGATACAGATATAATATTTCATACAACAGAAGCAAAATATAATATATTTTCTAATTTTATAATATGTCCAGCTAGTAGCTGTAGTCTGCACGAGCCTACATGAGTGGCAGCAACTGTTGCTCTACTCGCCATCCTCAAAGTAATCCCATCGTCTAATAGTGCAAAACTATTTTGCAATACCATAATGACATACAAAAATAGGAAGGCTGAGTCAAGTACCTATGAATAAATATCTGAATTAACACTTAATTTATATTCAATCACATAACTACTATACATATTTGTCTTAACCTTCTTAAGGCTATCGATGTACAGAGGATAGTTTTTCTTCTAATGTTCATTCTCCCCACAATGGAAATATTTTTCTTTGAGCTATTTTGGTTTAGCCTTAGACTATTTAAGAGGCAAAGCCTTTTTTTTCTTAGGTCTAACTTTTGGACCTTAAGATGAGCATTGTGGCCTGCCTTTTATCAGTCTTACTGATGGTAGCCATATAGACATCCTTATATTCTTTACCTTTAGTATTCTGCTTATAATACTCTTAAAGCTCATTGAGCAACTCAAAAAAAATACGCTCAATCCTATTTAAATTAAAATTAGTAATAAAATTTTTAAAATTAGGCGAGAGTGATTATAGAATTAAATTCACTTTTAGATTATAGGGCATTCAAATATCCCAAGTGTCTAACTGCCTAAGAATATTAATCATCTTGATGACATGGTCATCAGGTAGCATTCTCTCCCTAACTTTCATACTAAATGGGGTAATGCACATCTCATACTCGATAACACGATAATTTTTTCCATATAACTCTTATAGGGATCTGAGTATCTTACACACAAATTGCATACTCTCGTATTGTTCCTGTAGCTTTTAATTTATAGATGCTAATACATAGAGTCGTACTCTACGATTATCAGCATGTCATTTATTGAAAGTATCCTACTCCTCCTGAGAGGCATTTACCTCTAATGATATAGGCATCTCTGCCTCTAAAATATAAAATAAATTTTCGAATTCGAGAACAATTCTTAAGTTCCTTAACCAGTCCTTTAGATTTAGTCTAGTAAGCATATTGTTGTCTAAATTTGTTGAAAAATATTTGCTGACGATATTTTTATAATAAAAGTAAGAGAATCTAAAAAAACACTAGAAAATAATTTGTCAGTGTATTGAATTACAAGAAAAATATATATATTTTAAGAAGTGTAGGGTTTAAATTAAATAGTGGGAGTTAATTTGATTAGGTTAATGTATAATTATATTCGATTGTTGAATATATATATATTCAACAATTGAATCTAATTA
>JAWDEX010189314.1:0-12941 GCA_035221805.1 Trichilia hirta | reverse complement strand
AATTTAAAAATCTAAACCTATTTGGGTGATTTTAGTTCTCGTAATTATTAAGAAGATAGATTTTGTTACAATTTACAAGAAAAAAAAATAATTTTATTGATGACATTTATCATTTCAAGTTGATTTTTGGTTAAAGCTTCCTGATTTTAGACTTGACTAATCAGAAACTGTAACCCAGCATGATCGCTTCAATTTTTCGGCACCCACCTTGATTTTCGAGGTGCCCCCCACGCCTCTTTTAAAAACGAAAGCTAAGGATGAGATCGATAACTATGCTATTTAAGTAACTATTCAGGCGTCTCGCCATATTATATAATACCGTGCACGGTAAGTTACAAATATTGCTATGTCAGACCTAACGTAAAGGAGTGGTAAAAAGTGGTAAAAAGATTGATCTGACTACCATACCTACTCCTATCTAATCAAACTCTCGTTCTCCGATGATCATACTGCAGAAGTTCTATAAAAGGTGAAAGCCATGCATGAAGTAGGATTTGGATTTTTTTTTTTCGGATGGACCTTATTCTTCTCCTAACTTGAGAACTTTTAGAGAGGGCCGCCTTTGAGTAATTAAGAGATAATTAGTGCACTTACGAACTTTTTCTGAGCTCAATCTCCTGGATCGATAAAATACTCAAACACTCGTAATTTTTCTCTTTTTATTTGGCCCTGCAATATTTCACTGATTTGAGCGTCAGAGTTTATTCGCCAGTAATCTAACTTCACTTTTAACTTGCTTTTTTATGATTTCAGACACTCTCTGAAAAATATCTATGTCGATAATAATAATAAATTTGTGTGATATGTTAAATCTTTCTTCTCTAAAAAATTTAGACATCAACAAATTTATATAAAGTTGAATAAGTCTTGTCATCGATAAAATCAGAATTCACTCGTTGATGTTGAGAAAAATATCTTACACAAAAAGGTGAGTCGCTCTTTAGAACTAAATAAATATAAATTTAATAATTTTATTCTTTTTAAGAGAAAAAAGTTAAGGTATGAGATGATATAAATATTAGTGGTATATGATTTTATATATTAATTAGTATTTAAAGTGATTAACATTTTAAGTTAATTTAAATTGTGATTATGATATATCTATTATTTATGCATGGTATAAATATTTAAAAACTAACAATTTAACATATCAAATATTGTAGGTAATTAAATAAACTTTAAAGGAAATACAATTTATTGGAGTTAATTTTGTGTTTTTGGACTTTACTCCTCTCTACATCCACCGGCAACAATCTGTAAATCTGATGAATGATGTGATACATATCACAATGATAAAATAAAAGATTAGCCGAAACGGATCGCTTTAATTCTATATAATGTTTTAGGCAATGGCCATACACTATAAATATTCACATACGTCTATTTTAGATTTTTTAAGTTCCCAATCGCTCATCTACTTACTAACAATCTACAAGTAATTACAATTATTCTACGAAAATGGATTTTGGCTGATTAATGATTATTTTTTTAAAGGATTTTTTTTAATTATTATTATTACTGTTATAAGATTTTTAAACTTATACAAAAATTTGTTGACGTGGATTTTATAATATATATATATTTTTAAATACGTGGATTAATCTCAAAGAAAGAGACTCGTTTTGTCCCCATGCCGTGTATTAATATTAATCCATTTGCAGTTACCAAAATTAGCATCAAATTGTAAATTTTTTTTAACGCTCATGGATCTAAATCAGTCATGACTGCGACTTTGGGGAATTGGGACCATCAGAATTAACATCTTCCAAGGCTCTATTACGCCAAACGGATAATAATATTAGCCCACTCAAAAATAAGGGGAAAAAAAATAGTAGTAGTATATTCTATGAACTGAAAAAAAATAAAATATTATGGAAATAGAATATATGTTGAATAAAATCATGCATTGTCTAATGAATGTTAATGGACATGCATGTAATGTAACAATTAATATCAAAATCATGTTATGTATATATATATATATAATTTCAAATTCATATTCGTTTATTTAATACTACAGTGTATGGTATCAAATGATAATATGCCTATTTTTAATACCAAATAGAATGTAATGACATAGATTTAAATATCGATATCAAGGAAAAGCAATCCAAGGTTACGTTCAAATCTTTTGTAGTCAAGAGAGAGATGACCATATTCACGTAGGGATTGCTACGACAAAATTTTACTATCGCGAAAATCATCACGTATTCATAGCTTAGCTAATTCTCATCTAATTAAGAATAAATTTACCAATTTTTTTTTTTTTAATTCTAATTCTTCTAAAAATTTGCTTGATTAATATTTTATTTAATTGAACTAGATTCATGGTCGTTTAATATAATTTTTTAAGTAGAGTGTTTTGGAATATATTTTTTAAATATAATATTTTATATATTATTAACTTCTAATAAATTTTATGTAATTATTTTAATAGATAAAATTTTAAATATTCTTTTAATAAAAACAAGGGTATTTTAAATAATTTATGTTTTATAAAAATTAAAAATTTGAAGTTTTCTTGAAAAAAAAAATTATAACGCGTTTAGTTAAAATATTATATAACGAATGTTATAAAAGAGTTAAAATGAAAATGCGAACATCAAGGGTAATAAATATGACCCCAATACACAACCCCGAAACAATGGTACTTGCGAAATCTGACCATACGGCGTACGTCGTGACAGCCGGCGGAATCCAAGTCCAAATGATTGATTTTTCAATCCTGATCCTCCTTAAAATAGGAATAATGAAAATGAAAAAAAACATGCCCTTCATGTTCCCGATATTCAATGGCCGTTAAATTTTTAATACAGCAGATAATTTTATTTATGAAAAAATAAAAATACCCGCCAGTCAAAAATCTTCGTAAAATGGGCCCCATGCAGCACAACATCCTCCTGTAGTTCTGCACCCGTACGTTTTTGTAACTGGAGTTGGAGATAGTTATGGAATTTAATTAATTAAAATATTATAAAAGAGCCTAGAGCACGAGGTACAAGTCGACGGTGCGTTACGCTTTCGGCAGCGACATCGCCCATCTGGTGGAACCAAAGTAGAAGATTCTTCTGCGATTAAAAAAGCCACTCAAAAGAATTCGAGGAATCTCGATTCCCGATATTGCCCTCACAAAAATCCGTTGATTTCCTACGAGATCCACACTCGACTGTCGCTCCAATTCATCTTCTCCTCTTTCTTTTCGCCGAAGCCACGAAAAAGCAAAAACAAAAGAAACGGGGAAATCAGAAAAAGAGAAAACAAAAATGTTGTGTAGAATGGTTACGGTTCCTCGGAAGAAGAAGACCGGTTCGGTACCGGTTTATTTGAACGTATACGATTTAACTCCGATTAATGGATATGCTTATTGGCTAGGACTCGGGATCTACCATTCAGGCGTTCAAGGTAGAAATTTGTTTCCTTAGTTGTATTTTTGTTTTTAATTTTCTCTATGTTTATGTACATGCATGCGTCGGAAGATCTTGTTTGACAAATTTTGTGTTGGAAAGCTTGGCTTATGTTTGGCTGACGGGAATTTGAAAGGAAATAGGTTGTAATTTATCACAGTTCTTAATTTTGTTTGAGAAATAATTTTCTACCGTAGTTCATGGAGTTGAATATGGATTTGGAGCTCATGATCATTCAACGACGGGGATTTTTGAAGTGGAGCCGAAACAATGCCCGGGTTTCACATTTAGGAAATCCATTTTGATCGGAAGAACAGATCTTGGGCCGAAAGAAGTCCGCGCGTTTATGGAGAAACTCGCTGAGGAGTATTCCGGCAACACCTATCACCTCATCACCAAGAACTGTAATCACTTCTGCAATGATGTGTGTCTCAAACTGACAAAGAAACCAATTCCTCGATGGGTCAATCGTCTTGCTCGTCTGGGTAAGAAATTTATATCTAAATGCTTTCCCAAACTCTGTGTTCTGTGCAAAAGTTGAATTGAAGTGATTGAAATGGGACGTGTTAAGCAAATTTTAAAACATCAGATATATTCCTCTTCATTTCTATCGTACGGTAGCTATCTCCAAACGTTTTTCTTATGTTAGATTCTAATTTTAGTTGTATACGTGGTACATGTTATATGGATGAATGTGAGAGGTACGAACATGGAAAATAGAATATTTTAGTTGACAAAGATTGCTTATTGAAGACTATAAAAATCAGGAACCATGAAGCACAAAATATTGGGCAGCATCCCGATGGCCATCACTCTAGTAATGCCTGATATCTATATTAGGCATAATTGAGTATACATTTCTAAATCTGATCTCAGCTACATTTTGGTGGAGTTTTTGTCATTAGTTTTCTCAAATTTAGAAACGATTTCAGGTATGGTTCATTTCAGTGAAATAGACTAGTTTACAGAATGGGTCTCTGTTGTTACATATTGCTGCATTGTTGTGATTCTATTATTGGTAAGCTTTATTTATTTGTTTATTTGTACTTCTCACTTTCATAGCAAGATGCCAACTTTCATTGGTTGAATTTCATCTCAAGATGACGAGCCTTCTTATGCAATATCGTTTTTTATCCATCTCTAGGTTTTCTCTGCAACTGTGTTCTTCCAGCAGGGTTAAACGAAACAAAGGTTCGGCAAGTTAGATCAGATGATAGAGTTACAGAAGGAGAAAAGAAGAAATTGAGAAGTCATTCAATTAGGTTCACCTCGTCTTCTGATTCTTTACGTCGTCCACCATTGTCATCTTGTCCTTCTGGTTCTGCAATCAGAAGCAGTAGTAGACGAAGAGGTGGGATTTCGTCTTTAACTTTGGTTCATAATTCATCAACTTCAACCCTGAGCTTGAAGCTCTAATGGATTTTGAGTTTCGACAGTTCTAAGAATTTTAGAATTTCACATATAGACAGTTAAATTGGAACAGTTTGCCAATTTTAGGTTGAGCCCCATCTTGCAATCCTGTTATGCTATTTTCCTTTTATGAACGTAGAAACGTCTGCTTGCAAATGACTGCAGCGTTTCGTTTTCTGTAAAAAAAAAATGTTATATTTTCACTTGAATGGCATAACTATGTTTTCCAAAATTTGGTACATGCAAAAGACATCTCAGAAACAAGCATTATGCTCTGCTTAATTAGAAATACCTGCTACCTGATCATGTATTGAATGTCATTATGAAGGTCCCCGGAAAAATGTAATGCTATTGCTTACCCATGTTCAATGTTGATGATTGTGGCTGTGGACATGCCATGTACTAGTAGGTGTGACAGGGACCCTTTCCGTTTTTGTAATTATGAATTGGACAATATGTTTTGTTTCTTACGGATATTAACATTACTAATGTCTCTCTGATTACTGGCCCCATTTTCTGTTTTCAATTATTTCCGTGCTTCTGTTTCTGCTTAATTTCATAATAATACTGCTGGGATTCAGAAAAGGAGAAAGAAAGAAAGCTAACTAGATTTTCTCGCCCTGCTTTGTTTGATGGTGCTAATAATAATCTGTCTCGTAGCTAGCTGACATCCAGAATCTGAAATGAACAAGTAGCATTTAAGCAAAGGGTTTGGGTTTAATTTTCGTTGAGGTGCTATTAGATGATAAATAGGTGTAAAAATAGGTGATTTTATCGAAAGCTTGTATGTGCCAAGTAGTGTGCTTTCAAAGTCTGGTAGAAATATTGTACCAAACATAGCTTTCTCGCTTAAAAAAATAAAATAACACAGATATTACTGTTCTTTAGTTTTACTTCTTCCTATAACCAGTACAGTCTAGGACAATTATGGAAGTTTGTTGGGTCCATCATTTGATTGGCCCATTTGAGAGCTTTGAATCTGTGCTTTATAAATTGTCCATTATTTCTCTTCTAGGTCCAGCATCAGAATTGGACTTATGCCAGTGGGTTTTATATATGTCTTTACTAACTCCACCCCTGTTATTTCCTAATAATGCCTCACTTATTAATGAAAATGTCCATTGCTAAAATAAGGTATTTACGTAAAATCTCATATTTTTGGTTTCATTCTGAATTTTAGAGATTTAATTGTATGTTTTTAATATATATATATATATATATATGTGTTTGAGATTGAAGTGTTGTAATATTGATGTTATAGTTTTAAAAAGCATGTAATAAATAGTAAAAGTTAGTGTTTATTAAAATGTTTAACTACTACTGTGACGTGTGATAATTTTTAAAATATCTTAAAATTTTCACTTCAAAGTATAGTCTCAAATAGAAATATGACATGACCTATGCAAATTTCAGAGATACTAATAGATGAATGGAAGCAATAGAGATCAACTTTTAAATTGAGTTGTAAATAAGCAAAAGTGTAATAGTTTAAATGGTAGTGTTATTAGATATGTAAATTTTTTATACAAATTACGTGGTACATATTAATGTGACATGATAATATTAATAGTCATATGATTTATATCAATTTTATTGAATTATAACTTTAGTTAATCAAAATGATTATACTTTATTGCTTTGTATCAACATTATTTTAGTCTAAATTATAAGTACTAGCATGAGTTTTAAATTACGTGTTTGGTATGAGATTGGAAAAGTCTGCAAGTGTCCATTTGAAAAGCGCCAGCATTAAAATAAAAATTTTCCATCTTGATTCCATCAAAATTTTGTTTTGTTTTGTCTTAGTAGGTGACCCCCCCGTTATGCTATGTTTTCTACGAGGAAACCAAAAAATAAAGGAAGATTTAAATAATAGTCAATTAAGTTTAATCAAAGTCACCCAACGTACAATAACGGAAGTTAGCTTACCCTCCACTTCAAATACTCCAATTTCGAAGTCACAAGAAGAAAGGTTTATTCCTTGAATTATTCCATTCCCATTTCATTGCATTACCAATTCTTAATTTGTTGCTGTCCATCACATAATATAAACTATATGGTATATCGAGTCGAACAAGACTTTTCAAGCAATAGTGATAGTTGAAAGACAAAAAATTTATCAGATATTTATATAAATATAATTTCACTTAAATATTTGGATTTAGCAATTTCTACTCTTGTTTCGCCCACGTAATATGAAATATTGAAATATATATTACTCAAATTTTAATAACAACATAACATAAAGAAATCATTTGGTCCTCAATTTGAAATCTAAATTATCTTATACACCTTTCCTAAATTTCGTAAATTGAACTCAATTAATTTAAATACCGTAAAATTATCATGCTTTAATTTGAAATAAGTCTTGATTTGACGACCCCTAAAAAGACAGAAGCCAAAAAGTCATATATGTCGGCTATTACAAAATTTATAATATCTCAAATGAATCCTAAGAAGCGTACGTATAAATTTCAAAGTCATTGGCATCGGTACAGACATACAGAAAACAACCACCCAACGAAGGGAGGTCTCTCTCTTTACAACATTAATTAAACTTTAATATAATTTAATTATCAATTAATGGTATTTAATTATTTTGTTTTAATTATCTTTGACTTATTAACCCCATGCATTATCTTTATCTCCCCTCGAACCCCGACCCGCTTTTTTTTTTTTTTTTTTCTCACAAATTGAAATGTTTTGTCCATATGCATGCACGGTCTCATTAGGCGTCTCTTTTCCAGTTAGAAAATTTAGTATTATGAATACATTTCTTCAACTACCACAACTAGACTCGATAGGTTTGTGGGTAGATTCCTAAGTTTTGCTTGGCTATTAACAGCAAAGGAATATGTAATTTTGCGTGTTCTAGTGCGACAAATCATACGAGAGGAATGCTATATATGAACTTTTTTTGATTTTAAATCTTTATTTTAAATAATATAGCATCCCAATTTTTTTTATAAGTAATATTAAGAGTTTATTGACCTTTTCCATATATCAATAACTCTTAATATTACCTTATCTTTTATATTTTTTATTACTTGTTAAATTTAAATAATATTAATTATTAACGGTATTTGCATCTAACAATTAATAATAAATATAAAAAAAATATATATATAATTACGTATATATTATTGACTCGTGATTGTTCCGTGCTTAGATTCACAAGACGGACTGCTTCCCTGGCTTCCACCCAAAAAACAAAATAATAAATTAATAATTGCAGCAAAAGCAATCGTCAAACTATAGCCCAAGCATTTTCTAACCTCTTTCGGTGCCGTTTTCTTTCAGGTGTTCTCACTCATTTTCCATAGATTTATATTAACCGTTCAAAGAAATTACTGTAGGGATCCAAGACACGGGTAAATTGGGTTAACGGTGAAGATTGGTTAAAATCTTCAAATCTGTTCATAATTTGTATATGATTCCATACCCTATAAAAACACGATAAAAGGATGGAACCCCACTTCACATGCTTCTTGTCCGAAACTCCGCAATTTCCCATCACAATAATCACACGCTCCAGACTTAGAAAAATGGAAAGGCAAATGACTTAATAGTGCATGAGTCCCTAGTTTTCAATAAAATAACAAATAATGATATATAATATATAGGTCCCAGTCAGGAACGACTAGCACTGAGAAATTTTTGTTATAAACTATCATGCCATATTCTTATATGTAATTTCACCCAAACTAAGATATACAAAAGACAAATACAATAAGATAATAACAAGACTTTGATCATAACGAAGAAGAAATTAACCAATCAAAAACGGCTTCAATTTCATTTATATAAAAAAAAAATATTAGCTTCAACTTTTACTACGTAACCACCAAAATAAATACATAATGTCAGTTGACGATCTAAGTATGTGTATATAGATATCGATTTCTTCTCCTATGGATTTGATTTAAATTTATTTTATGTATGTAAATGTAATCTGCAATATGTTCAAGGACCAATGAGTTAGTGAAAAAAATTAAATTCTAACATAAAATTACCGACAAAATTGGCAAGAATCTTCGTCATTTTTTCCAGACATAAACCAGCAGAGAAAATCCGTTTGGTCCAGGACTTAATTCACTTTCTTCCATACTAGCCCATTCCATTACAGAAGAACTGCAACCTGAAGAGGAGGATGATATGGAAATCGAAGAAGAAGATGAACTCCTCGCTGTTCTCATCAGACTCTTTCTCATCTTCCTCCATTCTATTCCGTTCATTCCAAAATTGCAAGAATTTTGCTGCCACGAAGCCAAAATGCCGTCTTTCTCGTTCAAATGTCCTCCTTCATTGACGACTTCTTTGTCTTGTTCTTCTTCTTCTTCATTCTCAGGATTTTCAAACCTGAACATGAAAACTGCACGACCATTGTTCAAATCCCCGAAGAACCAGTTGTATACGTCCCATGAGATCTGCACAGGAACTCCATCGATTTCAATCCTTTCATTTCCTCTGAATTTCCACTTCAATCTCTTTATCTGCAAAACCTTTACGTTATCAACACTAAAGTACAGCCTAGCCTCGTTGCTCACGGTACATTCTATCGAAATCTCTCTGGTTTTGCCTCCGATGTTGGCCTTCGTTGCGTAAACTTTGTTGCCGAAAACATGCTCTCTTCTCAGAAGAAGAGCTTGGCTTCTATGCGGCTTATGTGCCTTGGTTTTTGCATAAGCTTCCTTAACACGATCACCAACAAGAAGAGACATTTCTCGGTCGACAACAACGGCGATGTAAAAGCCGGATTGAGGTTCCGCTCCGGATCCGAACTTGGCTCTGGACAGATCCCAAAATACTTGGATTTTAGATACCGTGTTTGTGTGTGAACTCAACTTCTTATATCCGTGTTTCTTCCAGAAAATAAACGGCTTGATATGGAGATGAAACGACAACGCAGATTGAGAAAACGAATTGCTGTTACAGAACGAAAGAGGAGAAGAAGCATAATCAAGAGAGTGAAGATCAAGATTGAGGGAATGTCCAAGAAAAGTACGAGACCACGTGAGGGAGAATAATCCCAGATGGGTATTATAGAGAGAAGTGGAGAGATTAGGTTTGCCGGAAATTGAGGGCGGTGGCGGCGGTGATGGCAGTGTATTAGGATTATTATCGGCGTTTGTGGTGGTCGGGAAGAAGCAAGCAGCGAAAGAAGAACTATTCCGGTGTTCGGACATTTTTTAGACGAGTGGTGATATTTGTGTGAAGGTCATTTTTTAGGATTCCCTGGAATTTATATGTAAGAAAGGAGAAGTCTTAAGTTTCCTAATTAGACTTTCTCAACGAGTCAAATATACACACCATTGTGTTCAAAGATAAAATAAAAATTAAGATGATAATTATGCAAACTGTTAGAAGTAATATATAAAATTGAGATTTTGTTAATTTAAATTTTTTGTTAATAAAAAAAAAAATCTTATCTATTTTTTGATTGTCTATCAGACAATAATAAAAATTTATCTTTTAATTAAGTCAAGAAAATCCCATCTTTAATATATATGTTTTAATTAATTTTATATAATTTAATGATAAATAAACTTTTTTTCTTTAATAAAATAATTACCTTATATTATTTTCTACAAGTTTGACCATACCCGTCACTCTCAAATTTGAGTGCCTTTTGCAGAACTCGATAAAGTATTTGATATTAACTAAAAACATTGAATAGTAGTAGTGCTTACGGAACTTTAACTTATTTATTTGACTTATTTATCTGTTACATTGATTTATATGTAAATTTGTATTAATAACTTCTTTAAAAAAAAATTATATTAATAACATTGTTTTTGAAAATGATTAGCAAAAAATCAATATATGGTTTCAATTTTTTTATGTGTTGCAATTTTGAAAATCCATTATGAGACACACTTTAAAATTTAAGGACAACACATCATTTTTTTTAAGAGTACTTCCAATTTCAATAAAAACTTATTGATATCAGTAAAAATGATAGTATTGCATTATTATTATTATTATTATTATTATTATTATTTTATGTCACACATTTTCATAAAATAAAATATATAAAGTATGCTGTGACAATATAAGACTATTGAATTAGTTTCTATAAATTATATATCTAGCATTATTTAATTTTTAATTTTCCATAACATCATTTGTCTTGCAAGAACATTAGTTGTGCTAGCTTTATGTATTATAGTTTTTTTTTCAAATATTTTGCTATATTTTCAGTTTTCTAATTATTATTTTTTCACTTTTGGTATTAATTTCAATTTTTTCTTTTTAAAGTTAAGAATTAAAAACTTTATTAGAATTAAAATATTACACCGAAAAATTAGAAACCTTTACCTTATACACCCTGTCTGAGGTTCCCATCATGCAAGCATGCAGCCAAAAGTTGTGTTGTACTACATTTAGAAGTAGATAATTATATATATAATATTGCTAATTAATTGTTTTATGTTGATCATTGATGTTTAAATTTTTTTGGATAAAAAATCGAATATATTACACAGATTTTACTTTTTTGCAATATATTAGAGCTTTCAAATTCGTCTCGGGTCAAAAATTATATGGTATAAGAGTTACCGTTATTACCTGAAAAATAAATAGAGAAAGTTAGGAATAAAAATAATTTAGTATATAAATTCTGATATTAAGTTAGCCACAAGGTTAAAAAAGAGAAAAAAAATGATAAGGTATAAATAGTAAAAAGTAGAATGTTTTAATAATTTGTACCAATGCAAAGGGTTGAATTGAAAATACTCTTTGTGAGCGGATTTTGAAGGCTAGAAAGTCATAAAAAAGTGTCTCATTTAGGTTATAAATATTATATTTATAGTGATCTTGACATGTATGATCATTGAAGAATGAGAGTCCAATTTGACAGAAGGCGACATATCTAAGTGACCTACAGGTCATCTCACCATCATGCTTTGCCAAAATAGGGTGGTGTAATAAAGATATGTCATATAGGTGGTATGGCGCACCAAGCCTTAATGTGATGGCATATTTTTGACAGGCTTTAAAAGATGTGTATTGTACACCTCATCGAATTTTTTATTTTTGATAGTTTGAAGGCTAGGATCGAATTGGGATTTTTTTTGATAATTGAGATAGGCAGTGGACTCGCGATCTCGAATTGTTAGGACTCGATCCCTGGTCTAATTTCTTGACCCGCCTCTCTATACCACAAGGCAAAAGGTGGTCTTAAAATTTTTTTTCAATATGAGCTTCTAAGTTTTTATTAAAAAATTTTTTCAATATCAGCCTCTAAGTTTTTACTATTACAGAGTAACAGTAGAAATTTATCTTTGCTCATTTTTTTCTAACGCAAAATTCACATCTAAATTAATTTGAACTATTTGTGAGAAATTTGAACCGTTAATAGATGCATTTATTTTTATCGCGTTATTTCATATCCTGTTGTTTCTAAAAAGACATAACTATTTGCTGACGTCTTTCAGTTTTCGTAATATTACCACGTATAGTAATAAAAATAGTCATATTTATGTCTGTGCGATGTTTTAGGGCATCCCATTATTTTCATTGATGTGGCATGATCTACACCTTATGATAATGATTTTAGAGTTTTATTGCGCTATTCTGCTATCTTGGGTTTGGCTATAAATACAGACGGATTCCTTACTGAGCTTTTATTTTTACATAACGGCGCACTTGTACTATAATATTTTTTGAGCCCATTGCCTTTACTCAAACTTTAACGTTCTTCAATCTTTATCTACTTCTTCGAGCAACTTCATTTGGTGAGCTTTGACTTTTTTTTTTTCATTTTTACTTATTATTTTGTTTTATTTAATGTCTTTGTTTAATTGTGACAGATTGGTGTATTGAAAGCATCTCTTTTAGTTATGCAATAGTAATCTCGAGTTTTAGACAAGTTTGTTCTAGTAGCATAATGATCGGGAATAGAATTATAGTGTGAGGCTGGAAAATTAGTATTAGATTGAAAAATTCTTAGAGTTGACCACATCATTTTCAAGACAATACCATTTATTTGTCTTAAGAATTATGTATTTTAAACTTTGACAATCTAACCTGATGTTACATGCTTATAGGATATGAATTCTGATAGTAAAAGTGTCAAGATAATATTTGAAGGCTAATCACTTTAAGATATTGTAGCAGTTGACCTAA
>JAWDEX010189282.1:0-12943 GCA_035221805.1 Trichilia hirta | reverse complement strand
CTTTGAATTTTATCCTGCTCTATTTTATCATTTTTTACGTTAATTTTTTGTCTTTTTATACATTTCACAATTTTTAATTTAAAATTATCAAAATTAAAATACTATTTATTTAATAATATAGATTTCATTAATTTTTGTCTGTACAATTATATTTTAATGATTATTTAATTAATAAAAAATTAGAAAATTTTAAAAAAATTAAAAAAAAATTTCTTGTAAGAGACGTGGTCGCTGACGTAATCACTTACAGAAGCAACACAAAGTCTAAATGGCTCGAGGAACGCGACCCAGATCCGTCCCAATTGCAAGTGGAATCGTACATTGGTCCTCAAACATTAAATAATAGTTTTTGAAAAATAAATAAATAAATTTTCGTGTTAAGAGACGTGTGCGCTAACGTAATCACTTGCACAGTCAACAGAAAGTCTAAATGGCTTGAGGAAAACTATTGATCTATCCCAATGGCAAGTGAAAACACGTATTGGTCCTTAAACGTTAAATAATAGCGAAAAATAGGACAACTTTTATTTGTATTTCATCTGAGTCTTTAGATTATTTTTTTTATTAACTAAATAATATACAATTAAAAAATAAATATTAATTTTTGATATAATTTTTTCAGGCAATATTCTATCTCCTTGGTAGTATTTTTTAATCTATTTTCAATAAATTTCAACTTTTTTTATGAGTTTTTATTTTTCTTCTTTCTTGTAAATGATAAAAAGTTCTCAAAAAATAATAAATTAAATTTATAAAATTACAGTAATATTTCCTTTTTTTTTTTGTTTTCTCTACAAATCTTGACAATGAAAAAGATAAAAATTATTTGTTTACCAAATTATCTCTTTTTTGATTATTTATAAAATAACAATTCTCATTATAATTATAATTATAATTATTATTTTAGTTATATAATAAAATATGATATTAAACTTATGTTATTTAGCTATTATAAAATTAAAAAGTTTAGTTTTTTTAAATATTTATTTAATTTTGTTAATTTCTTGAACGTGGGAATATTGATTATTTATAAAATATTTATTTAATTTCTTCGAATTTCTTCAAAAGGAAATGATTGAAGAATTTATATGATACAAAAATAGAAACTATCTTCATTTTTATGACTTTTTCAGGGTTTAAGAACCTATATGATTTAAGGAAATGTGTCGGGACAGGCTCCGGCCGTCACCTTGGGGTTTGACGGACTTTCCAACGTTGACAATGAACGCTGACGTAATCACTTGGTAAAGAGCTGCGTAACTTGACCCTGCGTACAGTCCTTTTTCTATTTGAACGCAGATTTTCATCATATCCCAACCATTTTCACTACTCTTTGCCGGTGCTTCATCGCCTTCAAATTGTTTGTTCATAAACCTTCCATTGAAGCCAATACAAACTAGCCAAGTTTATTCTTGCTCTTGAAAATGACGATAGTGAAGAGAATCAAACTTGGCTCTCAAGGTCTGGAAGTTTCAGCACAAGGTTTGGGATGCATGGGAATGTCAGCCTTCTACGGTCCTCCGAAGCCTGAAGCCGACATGATAGAATTGATTCACCATGCCATCAACAGCGGAATCACTTTTCTTGACACTTCAGACGTCTACGGTCCACACACGAATGAAATACTTGTGGGAAAGGTTCTTCCTTGCTTTCTCTATGTTGTTCTCTGTTTCAGGGTATTCGTTAATTTTATTGATTGTTATTCTCCAATTGCTACATATGAATATGAATTTTGATAGGCTTTGAAAGGAGGGTTCAGGGAAAAAGCTGAATTGGCAACAAAATTTGGCATCAGACATGCAGATGGTAAGCGGGAAATTTGTGGGGATCCGGTTTATGTGAGATCTAGCTGCGAGGCCAGCTTGAAGCGTCTTGATGTTGATTGTATCGATCTATATTACCAACATCGCATTGACACGCGAGTTCCGATTGAAGTCACGGTTTGACCACAATTTTCAAATTTCAATCTCCTTATTTATTAGTTAGATTATTGGTTTGAATCATGTTTAGCATATGGTACTAATTTCAATTGAGTTGCATTGCTCAATTCTCGTTGACTGTAAAAAGTGCTTTCAAAATATTTGGAGAAGAATGAGAAAAAGGTTTTTTTTATAATCAATAGTTAAGCACTAATTTCTCTTAAATGGGACTGTTGGGAAAGGAATTCAGTTATCATGACTAATTGACAATATATGATAATCTTTCTTTTGTTGTACTGAAGATCTGGAATGACTGCTAGTTGAAAGGTCAGAAACTTGGTATTCATTTTTGTTGGTTTATTGCCTGTCCACCATTCCTTTTTTGAATCCAAACAATTTGCCAAAACACATGACTTGTGTGTTCTTTTGTACATGACCACTGAATTTCTATTTTCTTACTTGTTTCCATTATGTTTGCCACTTTGCTTTATGCCTGAATCAATATGCTAGAAAATGATGTTATCTCTGATCTGCATGTTACGTACCCTTATTTTCAGTATTCTTGAAGAATATGGATTTTCAATTTTAATAAAAATCTCTTATTTGTGTCACTGGCGTAATCTACATAATCAAATAGTTGAATGTGGTACTGCAGTTAATTATATGAATTTCCATCTTTATGACTGTAAGTGCTGCCCATAATCATTCATCTTTAAGTTGCAGGTTTCCTATCAAATTTTAGTAAAAGCAGTCCTATGTGTAGTTTTCTTGTTTCAGTTGAGTCTGGCATTTTCTGGTACTGTAGTCATTGATTTTTTTTTTTAAAAAAATCCAAAACACTTTTGAATCTTTAAATGTGTTTGGCACCTCATGCATTTAGCACAATACAAGTACTTTTTAGGTAAGTCTGTGTTGTAGACAACTGACGGGGGAGAATGCAAGTTCCAGGTGTTCAGGATGAGGAGAGAACACTTTATATATAGGTCACGTGATCTGTTACACGTGTATTATGGTGCAATTTTTCTTGCTTCATAACTAATTCCAGGTTTTAAATTATTGTAGTGAAATATGTTTTCAGAAACTGAAACCATCAATGGATCATATTTAATGCCACCTGAACATGTTATAATTCTTGTCAGATTATGAACTGTAATCCCTTTTTGTTTAAGTCATATTTTTAACTGGAATTTATTTTATTACACTTAACAAAATGATAAAATTGTGATGTATGATTGTTTTGCAAGGACGTTTCCTCTTTAAGTTTCTTTTTTGGCTCATATTACGATGCATGTGCTAATTCTTTTTTGTTTTCTTTGGGAAGATTGGGGAGCTAAAGAAACTGGTTGAAGAGGGAAAAATAAAGTATATTGGACTATCTGAGGCTTCTGCTTCTACAATTAGACGGGCTCATGCTGTTCATCCAATTACAGCGGTGCAGTTGGAATGGTCCTTATGGTCACGGGATGTAGAGGAAGATATAATTCCTACTTGCCGGTAAGGCATTAACAGGGCAAAAGGAACAAGCAATTATGAGTGAAGTAATTTAACATATGCTAATACAATGCTGCTTATTTCCTAGGGAACTTGGCATCGGAATTGTTGCATACAGTCCTCTAGGGCGGGGATTTTTATCTTCAGGGACGAAGTTAACTGAAAGCTTTACAAAGGAAGATTTTAGACAGGTCTGTAAACCTACCATGGAATTATTAGTATTTGGAACGTACTGCATGCGCATTTGGCTTTAAAGTGTTTTCAGTGTCATTAGTTGATATTTCCAGGCATGGCAAACGCCTTTGCCTAAGATTTCTATGTTGACAAGCTTTCGTTTGAGCTATGCAAGTTTGATTGATCCTTTGAAAGTTAAATTGTATGCTTGGAGTCTTCTGCATCCTTCTTGTAGTTGCCGTCTTTGCAATATTTCCATTGTTATGCAATTTATTATTTGAGGCTTTCCTTCTAACACGCCTAAATGTTTTACCTTGGAGCTCTTCTGTATAAGAGAGGAAGGTCCCTTAACTACTTTTTTTCTCTCTCTTTTGTTTAATTTAAATGAAAACATAATAACAGTTTTCTGACTGAAACTTGATCTAGTTGCTTAGAATCTCATAAGTCTTAGATCTTCTGCCAACCTTCTACCAATCAGTTATAGATTTTAAATTCAGTTAATCAGATTTCTTGACTCATTTCTTTCAGAACAGTTCCAGGGATTGTCGAAGTTATAGTCACCATATAAATTCAACGAGAAAATTGTAGCTCGCTAGTTTGATATTGAATATGTCTGACCAAATGTTATTAATTAAAAAATATAAAGGTATGTTTTCTCTGTGGCAAACATCTGTTACTGTGCTTTTGCCTCTTGCTACATTATTGCATTGTGCATCTTATTTGTAATTTCTGCATCCGTCTTTAGCTTTTTGTGTTTGTTATTGAGATATGTTTGTCTGCTGGAACTATCCTGTCCCATCAATATACATCTCTGTGTGTGTGTGTGTGTGTGTGTCTATTTTAACCTTCTCAAGCCACACCCTTTGTAGAGATTGCTGTGTCTAATTACAGAAATGGAGGCAGGATCTTTTACGAAAATTGTAGGAATCAACATCTTTCTTGTCATATATTGTAGAAATCTGTGTGATTCCCAAGGGACATGAATAGAAACATCTGCTCAAACCAGAGCCATTACATTTTGAACCTATCATCATTGACAATTCTGTATCATCTAGTGTTTTGTACTATTATTTGAAGTTGAACTATGCATTTGGGAAAAAGCATTGCAAATGCTTAAAGTGTTATACAATCAATTTAGACATGTAGTCGTTGCTGACTGTGCATGTAAAATCATGCTGCTGACTGTGCATGTAAAATCATGCTATATCCAGAATGTTATTTATTTTTAATTATTCAACACCGTTTTGTACTGAAATTTCTGTGTTCCTTTTGTGCAGTATCTGCCAAGGTTCCAACCTGAAAAATTGGAGCATAATATAAAGCTATTTGAACGTGTAAATGAAATAGCATCAAAGAAAGGATGCACCCCATCCCAGCTTGCATTGGCTTGGGTTCATCACCAGGGAGATGACGTCTGTCCCATTCCTGGAACTACCAAAATTGTCAATCTCAATGAAAATCTTAAGGCTCTATCCTTGAAACTAACTCCAGAAGAAATGGCCGAACTTGAATCCATTGCTTCAGCAGATGAAGTAAAGGGTGATAGATATATGAGTGGCTTTGCTACATACAAAAATGCAGATACCCCACCTTTGTCCTCATGGAAACCTTCTTAGGAGGTATTTCCTTTCATCGTTGATATCTGCCTCTTAAGTACCTCTATGCGCTTTCTTGATAGCAGAACAATGGAATAAATTAGTGACCCATAAGATGGTTTGGTAGCTAAACTTTATTATGTTTTGTATGCCAAATAAGATGGTTTGGTATGTAAACTTTCTCATATTAAGGATTTTTGATCTTCCAGTGTAAGCGGAACATCCTCTTTATATAAATGGTGAATAAACTAAGATGGCAGTCCTTGTGTTAAGGCCCTAAGTTGCTGTATGTCATCAAATATTTTATGTTAGTCCTTGCTATTATATCTTTTGAAAATGTGTTTCAGAACTTTCATAGATCGAGAGTGGAATTTTCTTGTTAGATAAGGTTTGATTAATGGTATGTCTCAAAAAAATTGCTTGTTCATCATTTTTTTCTTGTATTAAATTCCCTGCTTCAAAATCTCAAATGAAGATGGTTGCATGTTTTATTTGTTGTAGATTGAAATAAATAGTTTTCCAGCGAGTTTCTTAATTTTGTACCATTCTAATATTATCTGTTTTGTTACTCTCATTGTGGTCAAAATTATGCGTGCATGAATTGTTTTCGTTCTTTCATTCTTAATTTTTGGTTTGATGTTTTGCAAAGTACAAATACCATGTAAGGCAACCTGATGTCTGACATACATTTATTTGTGATAATGAGAGGTTGTTGACGTTGGAGACTGGTATTTGTCTTGTAGTGGTCTTGAATAAAAAAGGGTAGTTGTGGTTATCGCATGATTGTTATATTTTGTATTTTTATGATTATAAATAAATATATATTATAAAAAATAAATTATATAAAATATATAATAATTATATAACATTATTATGCTAGGTTGTAAAAGAAAATTATATAAAAAAATTGTTATATATATATATTCCTTTTTCAAAATAAAATTTTACAAAAAAATCTTTTAATGGATAACATCAATGTTTATGTTTTTTAGATAATAGTTGTTGTCAAGTAGATCCCACAACTATTAGTGTACCTTTTGTCTCTCAAATATAATTACATAATTTTTTATTTTATATAAATTTATATATATAAATTAATATTACATAATAAAATTAGTAGACAAAAATATATAATTAATTGTTTTAATAATAAACAATAAAAATTAATATTATTATATTATATTATGCACATAAATTTATAAAAAATTATATTCTTAAGTTTATTCTAATTTCATTACCCAGTCACTTTTGGCTACGTATGCTTTTCTTTTATTTTTAATAATAGACAATAAATTTTAATATAATAATAATAATTGCTTAAAATTTTTATTTTAAAATATATTTACAAGATTGAATAATAAAATTTTCAAATTTCTGAAGTTATTTAAGAGCATTCGTCTTATACGAGAGCGTTGTTATACCTTCTAGAATATTGGAAGTGCTTCTGCCAGGTGGTCATCAGAGACGCGCTTTGCGTAAAGCTGTACAATCCTCCTTTCAAAGTAAAACATCTATGTCCCACCATCTTCACGAGGTGAGTGACTTATCTTCATCATCTTCAAATTCTTTGTTGATAAATCCTCCATTAAAGCCATTACCAAAAAACGAAGGTAATTCGTACTCCGAAAATGGCTACAGTGAAGAGAATTAAGCTTGGTTCTCAAGGTCTGGAAGTTTCAGCGCAAGGCTTGGGATGCATGGGAATGTCCGGTTTCTATGGTCTCTCGAAACCTGAACCTGAGATGATGGAATTGATCCACCATGCCGTCAACAGCGGAATCACTTTTCTTGACACTTCAGACTTATACGGTCCACACACAAATGAAATTCTTCTGGGAAAGGTTTCCTCTTGCTTTCTCTATGCTCTTGTTAGTTGTTTCAGATTTTGATGATTGTTCTACTTATATTGCTATATAAGAATATGAATTTTGATAGGCTTTAAAAGGAGGGTTCAGAGAAAAAGTTGAATTGGCAACAAAATTTGGTATCATCGTTCGGGAAGGGAAGATAGAAATTCGTGGGGATCCTGCTTATGTGAGAGCTTGCTGCGAGGCCAGCTTGAAGCGTCTGGATGTTGATTGTATTGATCTATATTACCTACATCGCGTTGACACACGAGTTCCAATTGAAATCACGGTTTGCTCCCCATTTTCAATTTTCATTCTCCTTGTTTATTAGTTAGTAAAAAAGAGTTATTCATAGTATTAGGGAATTGGGAGGAGAAAAACAAGTGCCTTTATAATGAGTGGATGTACAAACTTTGTGTACGAACTATGTGACATATTATTATTGATTAATAAAAATTATCAAAAATGAATTATATAGAGCAAAGAGCAATCAATCAATTTGTATACAATAGTTTGTACAAATTTGTATATCTAACATTATTTTTTATAATTGATTATTAAACACTAATTTCTCTTAAAAAAGTAATATAAAGGAAAAGGAATTTAATTAGCATGACTAATTAACAAACTATGGTGCTATTTCTTTCTTTTGTACTGAATATAGGACTGACAATTTTGTATTCCTTTTTCTTGTTTTAACGTCTGTCTTCATTCCTTTTTTGAAACCAAACAATTTGCCAAACCACATGAAATGTGTGTTGCTTTGTATAGGAGCACTTATTTTTCTATTTTCGTACTTGTTTCCATTGTGTGGTGCCTCTTTACTTTAAGCCTGAATCAATATGCTAAGGAAATGATGTTGTCCTCTCTGATCTGCAAGTTGCGTAAGTTTATTTATGTATTCTTCGATAATATGGATTTCCAATTTCTAGTAAAAATCTCTGATTTGTGATGCTGGAGTAATCTACATATTGAAATGGTTGAATCTTGTATTTCAATTAATTATATGAATTTCTTTCTGGCACGAGGGTCTTAAATATTGAATCTCTGAAGTACTGCCGACATTTATTCATCCTTAAGTTGCAAGTTTCCTATCAAATTTTAGTAAAAGCAGTCTTAAGCATGTGAATTTTTCTTGTTTGAGTTTGGTCTAGCATTTTCTGAAACTGTAGTTAATTTTTTTTTTCATCAAAATTGCATTTGAATATTTAAATATGTTTGGCATCTAATGCATTTAGCAGAATAAAGTACCCTTAGTGACACCTGAACTTGGTGTAATTCTTGCTGGGTTATGAGCAGTAATCCTATTTTTTTTTGGCTTATCTATTATTAAACTTTTATTATATTAACAATATGATAGAATTGTGATGTATGATTGTCTTACTACGGTGTTTCCTCTTTCCATTCAGTTTCTTATTGGCTTCGTATCTTCAAAACAATCTTCCTATTGAACATGTGCTAATTGGTTTTTTGCATTGTTCTTTTGGAAGATTGGAGAACTGAAGAAACTAGTTGAAGAGGGCAAAATAAATTACATTGGACTATCTGAGGCTTCTGCTTCTGCAATTCGACGAGCTCATGCTGTTCATCCAATTACAGCTGTGCAGTTAGAATGGTCCTTATGGGCACGAGATGTGGAGGAAGATATAATTCCTACTTGCAGGTATGGCATTAAAGGTGCTAAAGGAATAAGCAATTAGAAGTGAAGTTACTTAACCAATGATAATTCTATGTGGGTTCAGGGAACTTGGCATTGGAATTGTTGCGTATAGTCCTCTTGGACGAGGATTTTTATCTACAGGGAAGAATTTAATTGAAAGCTTTACAGAGGAAGATGGTAGAAAGGTACTTTAAGCCTACCAAAGCCATAAACATTAATTTGAACTTAAATGATAATTCTGTACGTAACCTGCTGTAAATATTAATGATTCAACGTAGTTTTGGTGCTGAAATACGGATGTTCCAATTTTTGCAGTATTTACCAAGGTTCCAACCTGAAAATTTGGAGCATAACATAAAGGTATTTGAACGTCTGAATGAAATAGCATCAAAGAAAGGATACTCCCCTTCCCAGCTTGCGTTGGCATGGCTTCATCACCAAGGAGATGACGTCTGTCCCATCCCCGGAACTACCAAGATTGCCAACTTTAATGAAAATCTTAAGGCTCTCTCTGTGAAACTAACTCCAGATGAAATGGCGGAACTTGAATCCATTGCAGATGCAGTAAAGGGTGACAGATATCCAACCGTCACGTTTACATATCAAAATTCAGATACCCCACCTTTATCTTCATGGAAACCTTCTTAGAAGGTACCAAAATGCCTCCTTAATAGCTGTCATGTGTCTTTTTTTTGTTATAGCGGCGCCCTGCAATGCGCAAAGTCAAAAGCCTAACTCTATTCCTCTCTAGTTAGTATACCCAACATTTCGGATTATAACAGTAGCTCTCTATATGCAGCTTCCTGATATCAGAAAATGGAATAAATTTGGTAGCAATCTACCATATCTAAGATCGTCTGTACGTGAACTTTATTATTTCAAGGGCTTGTAATAGCTGAGTGTAAGGATTGCATCCTAAATAGATACCTAGTGAATAAAGTAGGATGTCATCCGGATAAACAGATACTTTTTAAGGGTTTAGAGAGTGGTATGCTATCAAATATTTTCCATTTGTCCTTCCTTAAATCATCAGAAAATATTAATGTGTTTTCCTTTTTTCAAATTATATTTAAGATTTGTTTGTTTTTCAAGTTTAGGATTGGGATTGGGATAAAATTATATGAATCTCATTTTGAGGCTGTTTAATGATTAGGATATGCGAGTTTTATATCTTTTATCTCCACTGTAAGGATGACTCCGTCCCATCTATTTGACGAGGTAAAGTTATCGTAGGTTAATTAAATTGAGTATTTTAATTATAAATTTTATTTAACAATTATAATAATAAAATAGAATTACATATTATAATTATAATTTATAAAAAAAATATTTATAAATAATAAAATATTTATTTAATTATTTTATATATATTTATTAATATAATATTAGTAATTTTTTAAAATATTTATAATTTTTTAGGAAATATACTTAATCGAGAGTGGCAATAGCATTATTCTAATCTAATAATTATTCTTATTTATAATTGGTATGTAAAATTATGTTTATATGAAATATAAGAAGAGAAATGTAATATCTTAGGAAAGTGAACTATTTTTTTTGAATTATAATTATTTAAAATAAAATAATATTAATAAGGTGGGCTTTGTTTAATTTAAATATTTTACATAAATCAAACCACAAACCTTTGATTGGTAAATTAATGCAATCTAATTTTTTGTTAAAAACGAAACTCAAATTCAGTTTTAATTTAAGTTTAACCTAAACAAATACATGTATGCGATTAGTAATTAATAAATAATATTGATAAGTGATAAATAATGATATAATAAAAAATAAATTAATACCCAACATAAATAAACAAATGTATATGTGAACAAAAGTATTTAATTCTAATAATGAGCGCGTATAAATATAGATCATGGTACAGAATTAATTTTTGTACAAGCTCTTTGTACAAACTGATACGATACTATTTTATAATTGTTATATATTTTTATAATAATAAATATATAAAATATATGATAAAAAATTAAATTAATAAAAAATTAATAAATAAAAGTTTATAATAAAAAGTTATATAAAATATATGATAATCATACAATAAAAGTAAATTAATCTTTTAATTTTAAAATTTACATAATTCATATTTAATATAGAACATATTAATCTTTCAGTTTTAAAATTTAAATAATTAAAAATATAATTATGCTCAATATCTAATTTATTAATTAATTTATTGCTTTTGTTGTTAAAAGTTAAATATGAATTATAGTTTCACAATTAATTTAAAATATTAAAATTTCAAAACCAAAAAAATTAATATATTATCATATTAAATATTAATTATTTAATTTTTAGATGATAAAGGCATCATGTTGACTCCTCTCAAATTATAAATTATAAAAGTATTGGTTATTTTTTTAAATTATAGAGATATTTATTATAAATATTTTAACAAAATATTTAATATTTTTTAAAAAATATTAAATAATAAAAGTATTTATTATAAATATCCTGTAGGAGGCAGGTGTCACTCTCTTTTTTCCGGTAAATGAAATTATCTTCTATAAACGAGGTTTTCAAGGACGTCAATAACTTGACCTCAACGAGCTAGGATGACCAACAAGAAGTGATTACTGTTGACGAAGGTGTAAATTGGGCCATTTTGTAATTTTTCTGCGGGTTCTGCCCCAAGAAGTATAGAATTTGGGCCAGATCAGGCAGGTTCAAAATAAAACCAACAATCCTAATAATTACATTCGGCCTCGCCCATTTGAATAAGGGAGGGCTTACAATTTGAGCATATTAAACGGTCCAAAAATTTAAAATATTATTTTTAAATAAAATTAAATATTCAAATAATTATGTATTATATTTTTTATTTATAAATATTATCATATTCTGTTATTATTTATAGATGAAAGTATGAAATATTATAATTTAACTAAAATTTAAAAATATTAAAAATTAAATAAGAAATTAATAAATAACTAAAACTAAATGTATCTATGAATGATACGAGTTGATGAGAAAGAAAAGTTAACATATAATTTTCTTGTAATAATTGAAATAAAAATTTAGGCTTATTTGTCCATTAATTAGAATAAAAATACAAGTAAAATTTTTAATATTAAAATTCTATAATTAAATTATTCAATTACGTCATAATTAGAATACAACTTAAATGGTGCAATTAATTAAAATAAAATATAAATGAATAAAATTAGTTTAAAAAATATAACATAAATAAATACAAGTAAAAATATAACATGAAGAATGCAATTAGTTACGTACGTGTGAAAATTTTAATAAACTATTATTCCGTCCATTATTCTCTAAACACTTACCCATATGATGTTTTCGTATTAATTTAATTTAAAAATGGCATATTTTTAATATAGAGATAAAGATAAAATATCGATAATTGTAGTTATCCAATTATTTTTGTGAATAAATAATTTATTTTTTATATTTATTATGAATTAGAGCTCAAATCATAATTTTTTTTTTATAAAATGATAATCATTTTTCTAATAAATATTAGATAAATAAAAAATAATACAAAATTTTGTTGTTATTCAATTGGATGATTTGGACTCATTTGGGACATAGTGCCGGACTAGCCTAATGGGCCATAATTGACTGCCCAGATTAGCCCATATTCTGCTTTGGGCCCCTGCCTGGTTGCCGCAAGATTCAGACCTGGACTCAGGTTCCATGGAGTCAGTCTGACCTGGGCTGGGCCATTGGTGGCCAGTTCGACGATATGTAACTAGTAAGTTTTTTAAAATTTAAAATTATTGGTTAAAACAATAATAAATAAAAAATTTAAGATTATTGAAAAAATAATAATAAATAATAAATTTTAAATCATAAAAATATTATTTTTTATTCTTTATGTATAAAATTTTATAATACTGTATTAAAACTCCTCTACTCCAATCTAATTTATTTCTATTAATAGAGTTCAATACTTGTCACTAAATGTATCCTTTTAAGATAATTTTTTAAGATGTTACAAAATATATTGCTTTGTCTGACACATAAAGAATATACGTTATCAAGTAGCCATTGAATTCAGCTCTTCGTCTAATCAAAATAATTTTTTTAATATTACAAAATCTTTTAAAATATTTTTATTTTAAAAAATTCAAAAAACTATTGTATTCCACCTATAAAGCTCAAATTTTTAATTTTAAATGGTGGAGACTTTGTAGCTTTTTTAAAAGTTAAAATTTTATTCTATTTTTTTTCCTATATAAGTTCTAAAAACATTTATTAAAATTTACATAATTT
>JAWDEX010189253.1:0-12946 GCA_035221805.1 Trichilia hirta | reverse complement strand
GTACTCTAATTTTCTTTGCGTCAGTAAACATGATTAGTACCTAAGTAATTTTTGGCATTTTCTCCTCTTTAACATTCATAATATAAAAGTCATTAATATGGAAGTCGTTCATAGGATCATGCAGGGAATACTTTGAATAATTTTTTTATGATCGGTTAAATTTTTTTGTTAGCGTTGGTCCTCTTAACATCACCATCGTCCACTACCTCTTAACTTTTGTCTCAAAAAAATTAGGCAACTACCCTTTTTTAAAGTTGGCCCTACTGATTCATCGAGATAATGATTTTTTACTAAGAGCTTGACTTGCTCCTTTAATTGAAGACAGTTGTCAGTGCTATACCCATATGTGCTATGATACTCAAAAATCGATTGTGAGGAGCTTTACCATTTTTGACTTTATGAGAATGAGTTTTGTCGAGTAAAAGCTACTACCCTTTACATATCGAAGCACTTGTGAAAGAAAAATTTTTAAGAGAGTAAAATTTCTATCTTATAGATAGGCCACCCTTCTTAGTCTTTCTTTTGGATTAGATGTTCTTACTATATTATTCTGGTAGTCACATAAAGATGCCTTATTGCCTTTCTTTCTCTCTCTTTCTTCGGGCTTTTTTTGTTTCTTATTTCTCGATTTTGATTTTCATGCGAAGTTTTCATCCCTTTGCACCAATCGGGTCATTCTCTCTTCTTATCTTTGCATCATTACTTGATCCTCAATCTCTATCTCGTCGAATAATTCTTTATGGGTGACCTCATAAATGGTAATAGATCGTTTAGTTATTATATACCATTCTCTCTCTATACGAAGTTCTCTCTTTAACCCTTCTAGTGAGAAGGGATGATAAAAAGTTTCAAGATCAATTATCTCATTGTGAAACCTATTGAGTAAACTTCTTAAGTTCTCATTATTTCCCTAACCGAGAAGGAGAAAAGAGCTTACACTGAAAATTATATGAATAGTGCCTAAAAATTTTTTCAAAAAGTTCTTGCTTAACTGTCTAAAGCTGTCAATGGTTTTCAAAGTCAAGTTTTTAAACCATTTTTATAATTATCCCTCTAGGATTAAAAAAAATCAAGGCACATTTAACACTTAGTCAATCCTTGAATTAGCATCTCTCTTTAAAAATATCGACATGCAGGTTTAGATCGATCTTGCCATTGTATAGTATAATTTACAATATTTTGAATCTTCAAGAGAGTGTCAGCTCCATTATGTCTCTGGTAAGCTAGGAATCATTATATCTTTTAGTCAAAAATAGTGTCCAGAATTTAGAATGGGGTCAACTTTTACCTGATCTTGACTTACTCGTGTATCTTTTGGGTGTAAGCTTCTAGAGTCTGATGGTATATTTCTTGTGGTACGATAGAATAAGCACCTTAATTTTAGAACCTCACTTCGTTAAGTTACGATTTCAGAGCTATAGTGGTCCGTTTAGGCCCCAAACTTTCTTAGGTAGTCACAGCGGGATTGTAAGGAGTCTTAGACATTTCTAGATCTAAAATATAATACATCTTGAATGGGGCATTTGAATTCTTCATTTTAAGGCTTTCTTAGGACCTAATGAGTTTTCTTTTTTTTTTTTAAGCCGCAATAAATTGAGTTGTACCAGTAGTAAGGGTTGTCGTGGGGGCGTTAGACTTCATCTTTTCCTTAGATTAAGTACAGCTCTCTCCTACCTTTAGAACTTTTGGCATTTCATGTGGTATACCCTCACTGTATCGTCCTCATTACAACTGTCTTAGTTCCAGAGCCTTTTGCTCTAACTGTCTATTCCTCTACTCCAACGCTTATCTCTGCCTTTTCTCTTCTAAGCAACGGCTCCTGTATTTCTCCAACTCTACTATTAGCTATAAGAATTCACACTTTCAGTCCTCACGGTGGTCTGACTTATCATTGGTGCGGCAATATGATCCTGTTACTCGTTCTCATTAGAGAATTATGTTACATAGTTTTGATTGGTGGTAGGAATGGGGACTTCACCCTCTCTGTAGATAATCTTTGTGAATAACGACTATTGTTATTCCAACCATTTCCATCTTCAATTTGATAGAAAATTTTCTTCCAATTAGTAGGAGACTTTTAGTGTTTTTTTCACAAATGATGCCAATTATGAATGACTAAATTTTTTCGAGGAAGAAAACTTAGAATGCTACTCAGACTTCATTTTTTGGCAGCTACTAGAGTGGTTCGGTCTCGACTCGGGTCAGGTGATCCATCGCAACATAGTCTTTCGATTACCAAAAAACACAAAGAGAAAATTTAGGAATGAAGTTGGTTTTTCGACAATTAAATTCTGATACTTTAATTAGACCTTAAATCAAAGAGATAGAGAAAAAGGGAAATAATATGAGTGAAGTTATTTTTGTGTTTTTGCATAAGTATTGACGCGGGTGGGTGAGCTAAAAATTTGTCAGACTATTTCGTTTTTGCCTGGAAGGGATCTGGGGGCTGGGCAAATAGCCACAAGCGCTCTTGTCTCAGGTGGCCAAAATATGACACCAGAATAAAGTGTCATCGCTAATAGAAACTCTCTAATTTCTATGGTTTAGTCTTCTAAATCTCCAAAATTCGAGTCCAGAGGATAATTTTACGAAATTCCCTTATCAATTCTCTCAAAGTTTAGCATAATGAATTAATTACGAGTTAAATCTTCTTGAAAATGTGTTATTTTACGAAAGAACATGAACAATGGCTTTTGTTAGGGCAACAATGCGGAGAAATAGATAGCATCAAGAAAATGGTTAAGAACATCGAGATTTACATGGTTTGGCTATCGGCCAGAAGTGGTGAAAACTAATATTTTCTAAGGAAGGTCACTCACTATCTCACCATCCACTTCCCAAAAACTTCTTACACTCAATTCTCTCTCCCTAAAAACTTAGAGGATTTAAGATTTTGGTCTCGTTGTTGTCATCACCCTTCCATAATAAATCTAAGCCTATGTTTAATCAACCCTGGCTAATTTCATATGCCAAGGTCACTTATTGGCCAAGTTTTAGTTTACAGACAATTTCAAGTCTGGGCTCGGTTATTTCAGTTTCATTATTATTATTATTTATTTATTTTGAAAGGACAGTTAGCTCAGTTCAGTTTTGAGTCTTTGAAGCAATGTAATGTTTGAATCTAAGATTACATGATTGGCTGCATTCACTTGGCTGGATACAAGGAAAAAGTTCCTCGTAAGCTATGGTTCGCACTTAGCAGCATGTGGATTGATGCATTTGTTCTTAGCATTTGTATGTTTGTTGGTCTTGCAAATCATTCATTGGCATGGTTTCTCTGTGTTTCTTTCTGCTTACCGAAAAATTGGGGTAAACGTGTTTCTTGCTTGTGACTTTAGCCTTTAACCAGAAGTGATATGGCTGGCCACAAGATTGCTCATGCCACCTTGAAAGGACCAAGCATTGTCAAAGAAATATGTATAGGAATAGCACTTGGCTTGGCTGCCGGTGGTCTTTGGAAGATGCATCAGTGGAATGGGCAGAGGAAAACAAGGGCATTCTATGACTTGCTTGAGAGAGGTGAAATTAGTGTTGTTGCAGAAGAATGATCTTTTTACGATTTGATTGTGATGATAATGATGGCTTCAGCATTACTCCAATATTTTGGATTCTCTTAACATGGCTCTTAAATCTATAAGATAATCATGCATAATTTGGCTTTGGTTGGAATAAATTTATTGTAACTGAAATGTAGACAACATTGTTGCTTTTGGAATTCATGTTCTTCACTGGTTGCTTTTTTGGCCCTGACTAGAACCTTGGCAAGTCCGTAAACCCATTTTCATTCGATTGAATAGTTTCCAGGATTTAATTAGGCAGTGACAGCAAAGGAATTGATGATTCATTATTGGCTTCTGCTCTACTGTAATATCCTGCTTACAGTTGTGGATACAATCTTTGTAACCCGACTTTCTAGTGTTTGTGTTAGTCTTCCGTGCTCAAAATTGGCCAGCGCTCTGACACAAGCTTTATTTTAAAGTCTCTAGCACCTTAGCTTATACTATCTTTACAGGCAGCAAGGATCAAGATCCTTCTTCGCACAAGTGTTGGAAGAAAAAAAATAGGAAATAGCACTTCCAGAACACCAATTATGAAGAAAATCCACCATAAACTGAATAATCAATAAGTATTTTTTGATGATACAACACAAATTCGACGCCCTCAAAGTAACATAACTTAGCCACCCTATAAAATTTGGCTGCCTTATGGAGGAGAGGAGATCAAATATAAATTTTCAGGTTTTAGAAAACAGCCTCGACTAGCACATGCTTCTTCTTGGGGTATCCCAGGCCAATCATGTGGTTAAGATACGCCTTCCACTCTTTCACAGCTGCTGCTGTGGCCAACCGATGAGCTGGCCCCTCGAATTTGGCAACAATGGAAGCTGTCTCCCAACCATCAGAGCTCTTGACCAATCTAGCAGAAGGATTTCCTGTTTCTACAACCTTAGTAGGAGACAGTAGTTCTAAACCATCTCCAAATGACAATGTACCTCCAGCTACCTTAATTAACTTAATTTCTTGGCTCTTGCCAATATCAATTTTCAACAAATTGCCGGTGAAAGTGTGGACAACAATTAAGAACCCATCTGGATGATAAATGATTCCATTTAGTCCTAAAAAGCGTTTGTACTACTCTTTAGGAGTGTCGAGTGGATTTCTAATGATACACAGGAACTGGCCGTCAACGCCTACCTTCCAGGTTTACTGCCTACGGTATCAGTAATGTATGCGTTACCTTCTGCGTCAACCCTTACATCGTCCGGAAAAGATTTCTTCCCTGCAAAAATAAAAGTAAGAAATTATGAGTCTTAAAAAAGTAGCACGATCTATCTATAAAGAATGTGCATTGATCATAAAACATTATCTTCCAAATCTGACAGTCAGCATACACATTTAGTTAAAGGAAGGGGGACAAAAAGAGTCATAAGCAACAACTTATCATTTATCAATCATAAAAAATCAACTGATTCCCTTATGAATAGTTATGTCCATGTCCATTATAGGGACAGTCAATGAATGAACGGCCCTACAAATAGTAGTCATAATAAGACAGCAGCCGGCTAGGACTTTGTGGTTTCAGTATATCAGTTTCACGGCAGTCTGAATTAAACTTGATACGTGTGGGTTGCTCACACTCATAACCAAGTCATTAAAAAACGGCTCGTCTAGCCTGGATCGTTATGAAACAACTAATGCCTTCCCTATTGCATACTATTAATTAATTGCATTCTAAAGGAGCAATCAATACCTTATCTATTGCATACCCGTAGGAACCTAAAACCATAATGACAGGTTTATTTATTAACTATAATGGTATTATAACAAGAGAAAAATTCGACATAAATACTAACGATTGTTTTAGAGAACTGACTTGGACGACTGAGTTGGGTTAGAAACAGACGCTTCCACGTAGATAAATCATAAGCGGCGAGCGCTTTCCCAACAAGTCAGGAACGACCACAAGAAGACGATTCCTACGGCGGTCAACAACGATCCCAAGAGACGAATTTCCTTTCAAGTCGACCTCTTTGACAACCGTGATTTCATCTAGGACAGTTCCCGGAGAGTAATAATCTGGCACCGATACCTGACCTATTCCTCCCTCCATAAAAGAGACGAGAAATCGACCGTTAAAGTTATCCCATTTAGGGCACTCCCGGAAGAAGTTATTGCTGTGGTAGTGGAACACCTGAGTGGTAGGCTTTGCTAGCTCGAGAGAAATAATGTAACCAATGGGAATGGCGGAGATGAGGAAGAAGAACAGTAATGATTTTGTAGAGCAAAGAGAAAACGCCATTATTAGCGGGAGAAAGAGAAAGATAAAAGTCTGGTTTTGGAGTTGGATGGCTAAAGAGAATTTGTTGGGCTTCTGTGGGGAATGTTTGAGGAAATATATTTTTATCGGCAGGCCGTTGGAGTTTTCCGTTTAATTGTCTGTTGAGTACTGTATGGTATACAGACAAGTCATAGTATCTTTCAAGATGTTTTTTATAAACCTCCTTTGAAATTTAGGAAAATGTTATTTTGGGAAAAACAAATCATTTCCCATATTTGGGATTTTTTTTCTCAAAAGATATTTTTCATATTTGTTAAACGTTGTTAGTTCCCTTTCAAAACTTAGTGCAATATGATAAATCATGGGGCATTCTACTAATTTTATTTTATCTAAATCACAATAAATATCATTGAATATAATAATATATAGATTAAAGTTAAAATTAAACATATCCAAACAAAGTTAAAGTCGTACTTAATTATACTAAAATTTATTAAATTTAGGATTGTCTAAGATAACTTTATTATATGACTACTTAAATGGATGTGAGAAGAAAAAAATTGGACTAAATTTGACAAGTTGAGTTAAATGACAACCTATTCAAAATAGTGGACACAATTTCAGAAATTATAAGTTGATACAATCTTTTTTGTTTTATTATTATGATATTTGTGTCTAAAGATATAAATAAATAAGCAATTGTATATTTTGAAATACGTTAGCAAACAAATAATAATGAAAAGATAAGTAAATCTTTTCTGTAAATTGAAATTTGGGCCTTCTAAAAATACTCCATCCTTTTAGTTGTTTTAAACTAAAACTAAAATAGAGATAATAAAATTATTAAAATATGAAATTTTGAGAGGTTTTTGTTTTAAATAAAATTAGATCACAGAGTTTAGATGGAATATTGGCCAGTATATTTAAATTAATTTTACAATTTACATATATAATTTTTTATTTGTTAATTTTTAACTAAATTCATATTAAAAAAATTATATCTAATATTGGTGCTTAATAATTATATAAATTAATTAATAGAAATTTATATATAAAATTAAATAAAAAATTTAAAAGTACACTGCCCGATGACGCATCTAAAAGTAAAAGTATTTGAGGTGGAAAATTTCTTGCAAATCCCTACTTTTTGGCTTAATTATCTATTTTATTTTATTTTTTAAAACTTTTCGCTACATCCATTGGTCAGGTGAGTCGAGGGAAAAAGGTCAGTTTGAAGTACTTTTACTTAATTGCCCCCGAGAGATTGGAGAGAGGAAATAGTTATTAGAATTTGTGGATCCCACTACACAAATATGTCAGTTTGTGGGTCTACCCCACAGTCTAGTTACTCAAATTCAAGTGTAAACCCGCCAAAAAGAAGCAGGAAATTATTAAAATACCCTTAATGAAATCATGAAATAAAATATTATGAGCACAAATTTGATCGTCATCATCTCAAAGGTAAAAAGAATAAAAATAATAATGATAAAAAATATATATCTTTAAATATCAGAACAAAATGCATGCATTCCACCTCCATTACACTTCATCGACTTGTCAATGCAACTCGATAATTCTCTTCCACGAGGCATATAAGCTCCACCTGCAAACACTCTAAAAGAAAGTCATCCAGCCACAAGCACTTTGCATTCAAAACATCACGCTAGGCTGGTATATATATATATTTTTTTTCTATTGAATAACTACAAATTTTAAATTTTGAATAAGTTTAAAGATCTAAATTTAAATAATTTTATTTTTTTATCTAAAATTTAAATATAAGTATCTAGTCATTTATTTTTAAATAAAAACATATAAAAAATACTTTTATTTTTATAATTTTATAGATTAAATAAATAATAAAATCTTGAATTTTATTATAACTAATTTATTATATAAAATAAATACATAGTTTTTAATTTATAAGATAACTTGATAAATTAAAATAAGAATAAAATAAAAATATAAAAAATAACAATATTATTATTTTTTATATAAAAATTTTTAATTTATAATTTTTATTAAAAAATACGTATATTTTAAAAATCTGTAAAAGTGTTACATTTTTATATAATAAAAATGTAAATAAATTAATTAATTATTTAATAATATTTAAGATTCAAACAAAAAAATAAAAAAAAAATTCTTTTTTGATTAAACAAAAGGCATCTTGAAATTATATTAAATCATAAAAATAAATATTGTTTATTATTTTCAATAAATAAATTCAAATAATTAAATATCAAAAAAAATAAAAATAAAAATAAAGGAAAACTCCAATAAAATTGATGAATTTCGTTTAGACAAGTCTTTATTAACCAGAATTTATTGCTGCTGAAGAAAAAACCGCGAGCCTTTTTATTAACTTGAAAACTAAGAAATTTGAGGTTGACAGTAACATAATCTAGGCACCCGAAGTTTAGCCATGAATTTAGAAAATCCAAAGCTTCAATGTCTCCTTTCGGTACGTATTCGTCAGAAAGCAGCCTCGACTAGAACATGCTTCTTTGGGAATCCCATGCCAAGTGTATGGCTAAGATACACCTTATCATCTTTCAAAGTTGCAGCTGTAGCCACACGATGAGTCCTTGTTTTGAATTTGGAAACGATGGAAGCCGTTTCCCATCCATCGTAGCTTTCCAACAATTTGGTTGAAGGATTTCCAACGATTACAAGTTTATTTGGCGACAATAGCAAAAGACCATCTCCAAGAAATAATGAACCTCCGTTTACCTTAATTATCTTAATGGTAACTTCTTTTCCTTTGCTAACATCAACCTTAAATAAATTTCCAGTAAATGTATGAATTGTAATCAAGAACCCATCTGGATGGTAAACGATTCCGTTGAGTCCAAGCAAGTTTCTGTGCCATTGTTTTGCATTAAAGAGTGGACTTCTGATGATGGATAAGAACTCACCGTTTACTCCCACCTTCCATAATTTATTACCTATAACATCAGTAATGTATGCGTTACCTTCTTCATCCAGGGCTACATCGTCTGCCATTGAGTTCTCATCACCTGCAAACATCACGTGAAGGACATGTTACTGAGACTTGGATACATATAGATTTTCTTTAATTATCATATGTTTCCGATACTTGCATACATATATAAATAAAAATGAAGATATAAAAATATGTTTATAATAATTATTTTATTGTCTTGTTATAAAATTACTTTAATGATATTAATTGAAAATATTTTTTATCAAGCATTGTCTATTAAGTCGGCATATATTTGGGGATCTGACTGTATAATATCTGCATCAGAACAATCTTATATATATATTAAGAGGAATCTATATCATGTCTATCCAATACGGCATTATTTTTTTAATAAATATTATTAATGTAGACTTGTATAAGATCAATTAGAATATTTTTCAAATCAAAATTCACTTTAAAATAAATTAAAAAAAGTTAACGAGTCAAAGGACACTTATTACTGAGTTGGGTGGTTTTGTGGAAAATTATTTTCTAATTCAGCTCTGTCTCATACGGCTAAAATAATTTAATATTTTTATATCTATTAAATTATAATTTTTAATGTATTAAAAATTACATATTAATTATTATATTAAATACTAAGATTTATTATAAATAATAAATATAAAAATTTTAATAAATAATTCGTTAGCAAAATTAAATAATTTATACACAAACATAAAATATTTTTCATACAAGATATTAAATAATTCATCAACCAGTCGTCCCTACGCATCATAATAAGTAGCACAGATATCAATAATTCACATTGAATGTAATAAGTTATGTTTAATTTAAACTTTTGTATTTAAGAAAAGTAACATAAATTTTCATGCGGTTGGTTAAATATTTATGTTCAAATTAAGGAAAGGTTACCTTTTCTTTTCTTTTAAAGTAAGAGAAAGCAATTTACCTACAAATCATGAGAAAAATAAAATGACTTTTTAACAAATAGGTCATAGACATTGACACAATCTTCAACTAGTAATAAAATATCACATAGCTATTAACCCAGAGAGTTAAAGAGTAAAAATTGTGCGCGCATACTTGGTCCACTGAGTTGAGTAAGAAATAAACGGTTCCATGTTGACATATCATAAGCGGCGATTGCACTGTATTTCATTCCAAATATATCAGTAAACGCTACAACGAGACGATTCCTTGGTCGGTCAACGATGATTCCCATGGAGGAATTCCCCGACACGTCGATTTCACTAATCACCTTGGATTCTTGTAGAACAGTTCCAGGAGAATAATCATCGGGAATCAGAATCTGACCAACTCCTCCGTCTAAAAACGAGAGGAAAAATCGATGGCCAACATCATCCCACTTGGCAGTCTCACAGACGTAATTGGAGCTGTGATAGTGGTACACGTGAGTGACAGGTTTGCCAAACTCCTGAGAGATAATGTAAGCAAAGGGAATTGCAGAGATAAGGAAGAAGAAACCAACTAATTTGGTGGAGCAGAGGGAGGAGGAGGCCATCTTAGTTTTAGTTTTGGTGAGAGAGAGGCAGGTTTGCACTGTGAAGGAAATGATGAAGGAACTAAAAAGAGAATCCACTGTTCTTATTGTGATTATAGCTTCTTTAATAAATTCAATGGTAATGTTTTTTTAGTCATTAAAGTCAAATCAGGATGGCGCATTAGTATTTCTTCCGTTTACTGAACAACATATACATGAAAGTGGCTTATATTGTCCAATCAGTAAGGCCGTGTTAATTTCAATATTTTACTAAATAATTGGACATATTAAAAACACGAGCCCAAATAAATTTTATTAATAATATATTCTTAGATAGGGACAAAATTATTAAACAGAGACATGGAAAATTTTAATAATATTCTTATTTACTTTGATTTTTGAATAGTAAATGATGGCAGGCAGTCGCACGTCTCTCGTGTTTGCTAAGAAATATTAAAATCTCTCTTTGAATTGTCGTGGTTTGTAAAATGGACTTTTAGTACATCTAACAAAGACAAATAGGTTTCAAATTTATTAATTTTCTTATTAAATATTAACTTGTACTTAAAATTGATATTTTAAATTACCCTCTTATTCATATTTTGATGTCTAATTAATAATTTCATTCAACAACAATTATATATTACATTATTTTAATATCAAAAATAACACAAATGATGTGTGGTTAAAGTTAGAAGCTGCGGTATACTGTAACATGCCTCCTCCTCGAGTTATTTCATCTCCTTTGGTCAGTTTGGGGAAGGCAGTCAATCTCTCTTCGATCATCTTTTAAAATTTGTTTGAATATTCTTTCGCGTATGATGTGATATATATAGTTTTTTCAATTAGAATATGATGTAATTTCCTTTTTTTTTTTTCTTTTAATATGCATATGGTGTGAGGTTGCTCACATACAAATTCTACCAAGAAATTCTCTCGCATATGATGTGATGATATTTATATATATATATATATATATATAGTATATCGAAGGTTTAAACATTTGAATTTCTAAACTTATATCAAAAGGTTATTTTATTCTTATTAAATTAAAAAAAATATTTCTTTTTTTTCTCCATTTATTAATATTTTATCTATTTTAAATATTTTTATATATAATAATTTATTATTTTTATTATTATTATAAATAATTAGTTTTTACAATAAAATATTGAAAATAAAGAAAGCGTCCGCAAAGAAAAATAGAAAGCAGATATTTTTAATTGAATTAAATTAAAATATTTTTTAATTAAATTTTAAGAATTTAAAATTTTTTTCCTTTTTTACAATAATATGAAGGGAGATTAACACATATCTTGCCTAAGATTTTTATTTTTAATTTTTAAATAACTGATTAGAATTAGCAAATGATAACTTATTTCACTTTGACTTGGGATGAACTATACACAATCTTGTTATAGTACTGAAAGTTGATTTGTTTAAACAATATTCTACAGAATTTCGGTAGTTTCCTGGCTCGTGAACAATGTAAATAATATTCATTAGGGTGTACTCAACGTTGTGAAAGTTCATTATAGCACTGCTTAAGACATTTATGCTCAATCTGTGTAAGCTACGAAAAGTTATTTTATTTTTTAATAAATAATGGGTTTATAATTTTTTTTTAAATATTTTAATTATTATAGAATTGTTTGTGCATTTACGTTTTGACCGTGCCCCTTTAATTAATAAGGAAAATGTTTTACCCTCAATAGTTGGAGGATTGGAACTCATCCAACGGTTCAAAATAAAATTCGGCAACATCCTGCCACCAAAAAGTGTCTATCATTCGACCCATGAACGGTTGGCCGGTATCTCATATTTATTGGTTTTGATAATTATGACAATGGAATTCACCTCAATTCAATTCTTTCGTTAATCAACTAAGAATTAAAAGTTAAAGAAAAATTTATGTATACAAATTGAGTGACAGAGAGAGATTTGAAAATAAAAAAATATAAATATTGTACATAAATTTAGATAAATATTATTTGTATAAACATTATGATTTTAACAATACCAGCAATACAATGCCTCAAAATTAGGCTATTTTAAGAGATTATCTTAAAAATTAAAATTATTTTGTTCTAATCATGTTATATTTTTAATATTTTATTTTTATCAGTATTTTGACGAGATCAATACTTAAATTAATTTATTTACAAGGCAACAATCCAATTTTATGTTATTTTCTGCAAAATTACATTATCTATCATTGTTAAGTGGTTTCCATGTCTTCATCTCTTTGCCTCAGGATACGATGCGGTACAAAATTGAATTCACAGTGACTCCTATCACAGCAAACCGTCTTTTCCATATTGACTTGAGGCGGCCCGAGACAAACTACTTAGGCTTTTCAGTACACTCAACTTCATATTGGGTTAGTATTTATATCAATTAAAAATAGAAAGACCCGTAAAAGATCAATAACCACTTTTTAACACTTTTTAAAATATTCACTTTTTAACACTTTTTAAAATATTCGATCACATTAAAAATTTAGTGTGCTATATCAATTACATGATAAATATTATTGTGCCAACTTACCATAATAAATATTAATTATAAAATAAATATAACATTTTTAACCTTCAAAAAAAGAGATTTTATAAACTAGAATAACACTCACCTCACCTTTCTAGTATCAGTATTAATTTAAACACTCATTTATTATTTACATTCTTCATTTGCTCTTTTTTTATTCATATTCTTTCTTC
>JAWDEX010189223.1:0-12947 GCA_035221805.1 Trichilia hirta | reverse complement strand
TGATTGCAGCCATGGCTAACTATCTTGGTTATGACATTTATGATCTCGAGTTAACTGAAGCGCATAATAACTCAGAGCTGAGAAAGTTGTTGATGAAAACAAGCTCAAAATCAATTATTGTCATTGAAGATGTTGATTGTTCCATCAATTTGACTAACAGGAAGAAGAGTGATGGTTCAGGTTCAAGAGATAATTATTATGAGCCTGAAATGAGATCTGGGTCTGGTTCTGCTGCCTCGGTTGGTGGTGAAGATGGTAACAATTCAATAACTCTTTCAGGTTTATTGAATTTTACAGATGGATTATGGTCTTGCTGTGGCGGCGAAAGGATATTTGTATTTACTACAAATCACACTGAGAAGCTTGACCCTGCGTTGCTCAGAAGTGGGAGGATGGACATGCATATTTACATGGGTTATTGTTCTTATCCTGCATTACTGATACTGTTGAAGAACTACTTGGGATATGAGGAAAGTGATTTGGAAAGTGAAACCTTGAATGAATTTCAAGAAATTATTGGCAAAGCAGAGACGACTCCGGCTGATATCAGTGAAGTTTTGATAAAAAACAAGAGGAATAAAGACAAAGCAGTAAGGGAATTGCTGGAAACATTGAAGCTGAAAGCAGAAAGGAATGTTAAAAATGGAGGACTAATGAGGAAGAAAAATTCAGATGAAATGGATGAAGAAGAAGAGGAGCAAGAGAAAAGAGCTTTGGAGAGTCCAAAAGAAGGTAGTAGTGATACCGAAGACACTAATTGCAAGGAAGGAGATCATTAAGATTATGATTAAGAGAAAATGAAATGAGTTAATGGTGAGAAAAACTAGAAAGTGCACATTGATCTGCAAATTTTGTTGGTGGGGAAATGGAAAAGCAAAACTGCAACGAGAAATCATTGTCAACATTGGATCTGTCTCCAAGTGTCTAAAGTTTGATACATTAATTTGGCTATATCCATGGATCTTATGCTCGTTTAATAATGAAAAACTATGTATTATATTTCATAAATATGATCCAAAAAACCATAAGCTTATTTGCATGTGGGATTGGTTTGCCATGTGGGATTTTCTTTTAATATGTTACTCCTATTTATTGTTTAAGTTGACACACACGCACACAATTCATTGTTTAATTTGTATGTATCCCCTGTACAGATCCTCTGCCCATGCTAACACGACAAATCCTCTCGTGCAATCTTACATTATTGGAATGGAACCAAACTTAATTTACAATTCCATCTAGCTGGGTTTCCTCTCTACCACTGAAAGTGCACATGGCAAGATTTTATCCAAATGGAACTTGCTCAGAATTGGGAATATTATCCTTGGCTTTTAGGATCAAGAGAATTAAAATTCAATTGCTATTTTTGAAGTCTTAATCAATGATGAAAGTCGTTGTTGTTTCATGTACATTGTACATATTATTATGTTAATATGGCGTGGGCGGAGCCAATAAAGAGTGAAATTATGAAGATCATAATTTGCAGAGAGTCAAAATAAAGAAAATATTTTAAGAGATTAAAATATGTATACATACATATACTTTTTAAAAAATCTGAAAGGTGCAAGAACCCGTCATTGCAAGCCATGAAGAGGCTCTGTACTGTAGTGTATAGACGGTTGCATTGTTAAAATACAAATCGGATGTAAAATGATGGTGTTTCTTTTAAAAATAACAGTGCTGTATCCTAAGGGTAGAAGTTGGGATAATTCACTTATATTATATAAATTACTCGACTGAATTTTCCAAAATAAAAATTAAATAACATTCATTTCTCGTTTATCTTTTCAGTCACATCCCATTAAATAGGTTTCATATAAAGAAAATTAGCTAGATCCCTACCCATCGCGTTAAACTACGAACATCCATATTATATAATATAATGTGAATAAATTCTTGTTTTAAGCTACAAACTACGTGTAAATTTATGTTCATCAATAATGCAAAAGGCCTAGAAATCGTTGGAGTGAAAGTTGTTTGGTTTTGCAATTCCGCAAAAGCAACTAATCAAGAAATGTTCATCCTTGTTTGAATGAAATTCTTCGGAGAAATAATTAAGAAATGTTTATGATTGAAGGAGATAAACCTACATGTTCGTTTTCCCAGTTGTCCGCTTGGACGTACTTGAAAAAGTTTTCATAACCCGTCTCCAGTTCTTTGCCTATAATTGATATGAACTAGGGCCTCTTTTATTTATTTTTTTTTTTTCTGGTTTCTCATTGTATTTTCTTCATTATTGAATTTGAAAGTTTAGGTATTATTAGAAAATTAAAAAATGTCTGTCACTTCTTGAAAATTAATTAAAATTTAGAAAAAGTTTCGAAAGAAATTGTAAATGTCATGATAGGGGTGGATTTTATTTATTTAAATTATCCCAATAAATTTAATAAAAGAATCAAACCTCAACAAATTTTAATGGATAGGAAAAAGCATTTAGTATTTTTTTTTTTTTCTTGGGCGGATAATGACTTGTTCGACTAATAAAACTTTTTGAGAATAGGACAAGAGATTAGGTTCAAATTGTGCTCACACCGAATTAAAAATGATGTTTTAAAAATTTTAAAATGTATTTATTATAATTTTTTGAAAATAACCTTTTATTTTTTAAAAAAAAAATAATATACATGCAATCTGGGATTAATTTTGATAATAAGTAAAATTGTTAAAAGCAAGATTTTTCATCATCTTTAAGAATGTGATTTCAGCGAAAAAGAACATATTGTCTTTCACTTTATATAGTATACGTTGAAAACATGTGTTTCAGAATCATGCACCAAGCACACCCTTTACCTTGTTTATGAAAGAAAAGAAAAAGGGAAAAGGGAAAATTGTTTTCAAAAGTAAATACCAAACACTCTGTTCATTCTTTAAAAAAAAAATCAACTTTAATATTATAAATAGTTTTAGTAGGGTTTAATAGATGTATCATGACTGACAAGCTTAAATCTTTTGGTTACACATATAGTAATTATAAGTTGTTGTACTGTAGAATGGCTCTGATATCATATATTATTATTTCTAAAATGCCACGATTAGTGGATAAGATTAAGATTCATGAAGGAGGGTAGTTAAGAAAATTAACTTAATCAGTAAAAGTTGAAACAATTGAACAAACCCTAGATTTTGTGTTGTCAAAAAGAAGGATTCGAGTTGGAAAAAATGAAAAGAAAAATAAGTGTGTGATAATAAGTTGACCCGTTTCTCTTTTTTCTTGTTTTCGAATTTGGATATACGTAGTACGTGCGTTGTAAAGGCAAGGAAGAGATTTTGGCCCCAATGTCTCCTGCTCACAGCCAATCAAGCACATAGTAAGATACAAAACCCTAGAACACTATCCGTGTTTTCCATGTAAAACACGTCTTGTATTGTAACAATGTAAAGATCATATACACAAATATATAATACAAAATACTGAGCATGAAAGAGAAACTTTTCGAGTCATGATATATTGCATTCAACTGTATAGTATATTTTTATGTTTTTTGAAAGAATTTCATAATAATTTTTAACTCTTTTGTTGCAAAAATGTAATAAAAAGTTAAAAATTATAATAAAAATTAAGAATTATAATCAAAAAATTGAGAATCACGACAAAAGAATTAGAATACTTATATCTACAGTTGTATGCACCGTAATTTTACTTGACTTTTTATTTTTTAATTTTTTATTTTTGTGAGCATGCATATACAGCTTCTTTTATTCATTCGCTTCTTTTTACGCTAAGCACGGAGACAAGTCTTTATAGTCTTGCAAAGACATCAAATGAATAGTGTTTGAATATTTAAGATTCTCTCTATTTATTTATGTTATGTATATCAAAAATTTTCTCCAATCTGGCCTAATTAATATTTGATTTAGGAGAACATTTGTAGGAGCAATATATAGTTTATCCACTTGTAATTTCCTTAGAAGAACCATTAGCATCACCAAAAGAAATGAAAAGTACTATTACTTTTTTACCAATACTTAAATCTCTTACAATTTTATTCTATTCCAATATTTACATGCACCGATTTATGAGATATATTAATTAATAATATTAACTCGATTATTTAATAAATTAATTAGTTAAATTGACGTTAACTAATTAATATTTTTTACCTTCAATAAGTGCAGACAAACCCTTCTACTAGCTTCATATTTTGTTGCAATTTGTACAAAAGAAAGGGCCCTAGCTAGCAGCTGGCTTGAAAATAATCCATCCCAACAGGAATGAATCCAAACATTCTCAATTGATTTGACTGACACTGATCTTCTCACAAGTAGACAATTGAAAGCAGGCATATGTCCACGAATATCAAAACAAATACAACCAATTTTATTCTTGCGGTTCCCCATGGAAACAAAAAATGGCCCCTACGAACAAAAATTATATGGTAGGTAACAAATAAGAAATGGTCCAACATTTTGTTTAGTCCAAATATGCTGATATATATAATTTCAAAGGTGCCGGCTCACTTGTTTTATTTTGAATCAGACTATTATATAGGAACTTAGACTAACGATTAATGAAAATATGCTTATGGGGAATTTTCGTGGAACCTACTAATAATCCAAAAAGATTAATTTCTATTTTATTAATAAGTCTATTTTTATAGGTCGGTCATTAGACGGTGACAAGTCAAGTACTACATAATTTGATTTGTTTAACTTCAATTGTCTGAATGGAGAAGAATTCTTAAATGACTCGTGGGTGATAAATACTAATCAATTCAGTTAATAAAATTATTAATATCTTTAATTTAACTTAACTAATTAATAAAAATATTTTATAAAAATACGACGTTAAACAAATAATTACTTTCTAATAATGAATATAAGAAGTATTTGGTGTCAAATTTACCAGGGATGAATTTTCAATCTAGTCTGTAAATTAAAAAAATTTAGAGATCCTTCGGACAGTTGAACATTTGGTAGCCATTTTTCTTTACAGTAAACTGTCAAATAAGAATCCGAAATTTGATTCCCCCATTTATAAAGTTCAAGTATTTGTTGAGGTCCCATTTATTTGTAATCCTTAATAGAAATCCCTTGGAAAAGTAGGGAAATTGACGAAAATGATTACATTTCAATTCCTTTTTTGGGGGGGGCAAAAAATACCATGTAAAAAAAAGTTTTCACATTAAACCCAAAACACATTTTTTTGAACAAAATTGTCCTCGTAATGATTACTTTTTAAATTCTGAATCAAAAACCTTTTAAATTTCGAATTATCATTATAATAATTACTGTATCGTTGAAAAAGAAAAGAAACCTATCATTTTCTCCAACTGTATCATTCTAAATTGGCGGTAGCACAATCCAATCGGATGCGTCAATGCACAAATAAATCAAATAAACTTCATAAACATTTTAGATATGTGAGTTTATTTCATTTATTTCTAACTTCGATTTGCTTGTAAAAATTTTAATGAACATGCGTTTAAATGTTATGTTATAATTTAAATATAAAAAATAACAACATTAATTATAAGTGAAATATTTGTTAGCCTAAAAATTCATTTAAAATTTTTTTATCACTTTTTAAATTAGTTAAATTGATTTTAATAGTATATTGCAATTATTTTAAAAGTGAGAATATACAATTTTGAAAGTATATTTAATTAATTTTAAAAATAAGATTAGACTGAATTCAAAAATATGAATTTAACTAATTTTGAAAATAAGTTTAAACTGATTTTAAAGGTATTAATTAAATTGATTTTGAAAGCTTGAATTAAAATAATTATAAAAATATGAATTAAATTAATTTTAAAAATAAAAATATAACTGATTTTAAAAGTAAAAATAGAAATATAATTGATTTTGAAAGTATGAATTAAATTAATTTCGAAAGTTGAAATATAATTGATTTTGAAAGTGAGAATAAAGTATAAAATAAATTGATTTCGAAAGTAGAAATATAATTAATTTTGAAAAAAATAATATAATTAATTTTAAAAGTAAGAATTATATTAATTTTAAAAATATAAATTAAATCAATTTTAAAAGTATGAATATAATTGATTTTAAAAATATGAATTAAACTTATTTTGAAAATTAAAATTTAAATGAATATAATTTTTTTACAATGTATTATTTTGCCTATTTTGCCTTGGTTGAATTTATTATTTTACCTTAGTTGAATGTAAGATTTTACTTAAGTTGACTATAATTTTTTTTTTTATTGAATATTAAATTTTCTGACTTTCGTATTTTTTATTTATATATATAGTTTAACTGTATTAAGAAGAACAATTTGGGAATTGAAAATTGTGATAACTATATTACTATTTTCAAATATTTAGACCACATTAATAAAATAAGAATCAGCAGCAACTAATTTATAAGCTTACAGATTCTTTCTTTTGCCATCAGCCTCACACAAATTTAACATATTAAAAAAAATAATTTAACTTTGACTTAATTTTTTATATTAAAATTTGATAATAACTCGTTTATTTTATTATTTATTAAAATACTTCTTTAAAAAAAAAATTAATTTTAAAAGCAGATGGCTTCATTTAGATAATAGATATGAATGACTAGATATGAACTCATTTAGATAACATCCGTAAACTAAAGAAAGTAAAAATGTTTCTAGATGATTGCATATTTAGTTAATTATATCCAAGCAGTTGTATTTAAAATTAATTTTTATTTTTTTTAGAAGTGTTTCAATAAATAAAAAAAAAGATGAAATATTAACAAATCGTGATATAAAAAACTTAGTCAACGCTAAGTTATGTTTTTTATTAATATACTAAATTTGTTTAAGAGATACCATACCGACAGTGAAAAAAAAAAGTATATTTATAAGTTGGTTGTTATTGTTTTTTACATATAAAATTAATTATTGTAATTATCATAATTTTAATTTTCAAAAGTCAGAAGAGAGCACTAGTAAAACAAAAATTTTCTGATCTAGACATTATAGCTTTTTTATTTGAAATTTAATATTATGTCTATATATGAAAAATGCGTTCAAGATATCTAAAAAGTCAAACTATTAATATTATTTATTTTATTTGTAAGTTGAGTATGATAATATTAAATTATGTTTTAATTAAATTATCATTGTTTATAACATATAAATTATATTTTAATTAAATTAATCATATATAAACAATTGTGGTAATATATTCTATTATAATTAATATTAAATGATTGTAACATGTAAAATAAAATAAAATAAATTGAAACAAGTAACACAAGTTCTTAAATTATAATAAAAAATAAAATTAGGTATTTATTGCTCACACAAATTTTATTGTCTTTGCTTCATAAAGAAAATTAGTGATGGATTGTAAGTATACGTAGACAAACAATCTTATAAATTTTTTTAGAATAAATTAATTAAAAAAAAAAAATCAACTAAAATTGTTCGTGCACCGTCGTTGTCGATGAACCTCCATGTCGTATATAAGTAATAGAATTTGATCAGTTAGACATATATTGCAGCGAGTAACCAATTGATATATTGAGAACTTTAGAACTTAGTCTTTCAACTTTAGAACTCACGTTACATTTTTTTTTTTAAATTAATTAAATTTTATTTTGAAAATCAGTTCAAATTAATTTCTAAATTAAATTCTTTATTTAAAAGTTGGTTCAAATCAATTTGCAAAATTTATTAAAGATGTACTTTTGAAATAAATTAAATTTACATTTTTAAAATTATTTAAAATCAACTTTTAAAATCAATTAAAATAAACTCTCAAAATTGGTTAAAATCAATTTTAAAAATTACTTAAATATATACTTTTAAAATCAGTTAATTTAATACTTTTTAAACGAGTTAAATTTAGATTTTAAAATAAATTTAAATTTATACTTTTAAAATGAGTTTAAATAATATTAATTTTAAAAGTGTCGAAAAATTTTTTACAAAAAATTTTATGGTTCAAACTATAATACATATTCACAATAAAAATTATTATTTTTTCACATTTAAACTACAATACAATATCAAAATACCTAATTACATATTGATTTTACAAAATTTTTTAAATCTGAAGTTAAGAATAAAAACTCATATTTTTAAAAAATTACTGTTATTAATTCTTTACAATGTTATAAATGCAGTCATCTACATTCAAAGTTCTCTAATTTACGGTGTTTTCTACTTTAATCGATATTTGAGTTGGATATTTGAGTTTGAGAAGTAAGAGAAATAGAGAGAAAGTGACTCAAATAATATACTGAAAATTTAGGAATTTATGTTTTAGTTATAAGGCTAATTTCGTCAAAAAAAAAATTTATTTAATTTGAAAAGATTTTATTAGCATGATCGTTTTTACAAATAAGAATCAAAATCTGATTATTTTTATCAATTTCCTGAAAAAGTATGCAACACGAAAATCGCGTAAGTTTTTCGAGTTATTAATATTAATTATGTTTATAATATTAAAACACAAGGACAACAAGGTTAGGAGTCGGCTACTACGTTATTGCAAAAGCTTCACTCTCTTGTTTATTAAGCTTTATTAATTATCTTTTGTTGTCACCAAAATTACTACACAAAAATTCTAAAAACTAATAATATTATTGATTAATATTTTCAATGAGTATTGTTTGACACACTCTAACTATCCCGAATAATATGATTTTCTTCTATCAAAATAAGGAGCTATAAAATCTATTTTTTTATTTTTATTTTAAAAATAAATAATTTTGTATTTAATTGTATAAGGGCAAACAGGGGATGGTAACAAAAACATACTTCATAAGAGAATGAATTTTCTTCACTCTTTTGCCCACAAAAATGACTTGATGGAAACAATGCGGATAATGCTTCTATGCCTTCTTATATGCCATGGATTTTCTTCTGCATGGGCAACCGTTGATTTCAAAAGAGAACAAGACTAAAGAATCAGATACCGACAATTAAAAAAAAAATTGAAACCATCGATTACAAATTTATATGCAATCGACTCTCAAAATGGTTTTTAGAATCTTGGACTAAAAGACAAATAATTAAAGAAAAATGGCCTCTCAATTGAATTATCAAAAATTTTAAAAACCTGGATTCTTAGAGCAAAGACTAAAAATGAATTTCCCAACCCTTTTGGAATATGTGTAGTATTTTTATTTTAAAAATGCTTAAAAGATGTCCAAAGAATTGGGAACCGTATATAACAAGAAAAGATAAAAATGACGAACCAAATTAATTAAGCCAATCAATAACATCCAGTACAAATCTCAAGTGATTGGACATTTTTTTTTTTTTTTGTTCCATTTTCTCTAATGTCAAATCACCATAGCCATTCAATTTACGTTTCTTCAGCGTGTAACTTTTAATAAACGAATTTAGAAAGATTTTGTAATATTTGGTTATTGTTTTTTATGTTTGGTCAAAATTTTTATTTTTATTTTTTTGCTTTTGTATATAAAATAGCTCATATATTAAAAAACGAATAATCTTTGGTTTGTGATTAATTTGATCTTTGAAATGATCAATTGTTTTGTAATTTTAAATTATTTGAGTGAAATTGAGAGAGTGGTTACATTCAATGAAATATGCTTTTAATTAATTAGAATAACGCCACTGTCCATGTTAATTGAATTAAAAGAGAATTTCACGATTCGTACCAATATAAAATCAAAGTTATTTGAAAAGTTACCAACTATTTGGCCTAATTTTCTTGTCCTACAATTCAGCCAGCAGCCTTAATTATTAGTCACAATTATTCCTATTAATACAAATTCTCAATACAAATCGATTTGGTAATATTTTATTATTGTTATGTATCCTGCATTTTTATTAGAGTAAGTTAATATTTATGCCGATAAAAAGAAATTAAAAATATAGTACATGTGGCAACTATAATATATCGGTAAATTAATTTTTATAAATAATTTCTATAAACAATTTATATCCCACCCATTATTCTATCAGTCCTACATTCCATATTGTAATTCATGCTTCTATTCTCCATTTCGTTGTCTATTTAAACCAATGAAATTTGAAAAAGAACCAATGGATCCCCCAAAAAATAATAATAAATTGTTTTTCTCAATTTCGAAACAATTTTTTTTTCTTAAAATTCGATTGATTAACAGGACAAATGTCTCGAGTAGTTGAAGCTCTTTTTTTTTTTCAATCGAAAAGGCTAAGAGTTCAAACCCCTTGACTGTAGAGCGATAGCAGTGGGAGTATATCTTTCGATAAGACCTCATTTAAGAAAAAGAAAAATACAATAATAAATTAAGAAATAAAAAAATATTTATCTTTTTGATAGAGGCTTTATAAAGATCAATTACTATTTTCTCCTACTTTTTCAAAAATCATTCAAAACTCTTTATTTTTAATTTTATCTTCATAAATTATAATATTTAATACTTTGATTTAGTTTAATTTTAATTTTTTGAAGGCAAAACTAGTAAGTAAAAAATTACTGAGTAAATTTAAAAAAATAAATAAATATGAAATATTAAGCTAAAAATAAGGGAGAAATAATAATTTGTTAAGGTGAAATGCTCTTATTGGTTAAGAATCTTTTTGGCAAATACTAAATATTCTCTCCTTATTCCCTCAAATACTAAAATCTGCATGCAACTACCCCACCAGCATGTTACTAATTAGCGATTAGCTAACCTCAACTCGCCTACCAAACAGTTAAGTTGGCCTTATATTTTCGTCAATAGAATGGGTAAATTACAAGAAAAAATGGAGGTTGATTTAACGTTACCTAAAAACTGAAGATTTGAAAAAAAATGTATGGGACGATGGGCTTGTCATATATCAATTATCGTGTGCGCATGCTCATCCCACTAAGTAAAAGTCCTACGACCTGGGCTAAATTTAGAAATTTAAGTTAGAAAAGCCCACCTAAGCTTAAACCTTTTGGGTCGAGTCAACTCAAAAAAGTTGTCATCCTACTCAGAAAGTGGGGTTCATTTAGCAAGCCGTAGCCATACAGAAATTTTCTTTATTATACCTTACATTAGGCTCCATGGATAGTTGGATACCGTTCAATTTTTTTTTTTTTTTTTTAACATCTAAAATTAAATTATAGTTAGAAATTTATCATAATTGTTTTTTTGTCATCAGTTAATATTATATTATAATTTATTAAAACTGCTTCAATATACAAAGAAATTTACTTTCTCAAATATATGGAGAGAGAATGAGCCAAACAGAAAAGATGAATACGACAAAGGTTAAACTCTGATTGTAATTACAATGAAAATTAAAAAAAATAAAAATTTTACGACGACGATATTACTATTTTAATTTCGTAAAAACAATTTTGACGTCAGACATCTGCCTTTCCAATATGCCTCCTATACCCCTAAACAGTCTCAGTGGTTACCTCCTACAACTGTTACAATAACAATTTAGCGTAGCACTCGCTGCTCTCTCCGGCTTGCCAACTTTTTCAGTTCAAGATCTTCAATGGAGAACGTTGAGGTAAAACCAGATACCCTTTACTTCGTAACTGCTCTTTTCTTTGTTTTAATTAATTGTGCTAAAATTTATTAATTGTTATCTTCGTAGCACATAATATGCTTTAAATTATTCCAAATTTATATCATTGGATTTCTCAGCAATCAAACTGATCAACTTTGTTTTCATTATTTACAATTTTTTGGGATTGTTTATGAATTATATAGGCTTCTGCAGGCTTTATGTTTGAGCAAATGTGTATATACTTTTGAATGTCTGTTGACTCTTGTTTTGATTTTGCTTAATTTTGAAATTACAATAGTTAAAGTGTTGATAACTACTCGGCTTTTACTCTGTAGCTAGATGTCATCCAACCACTCACTCAATTATATTTGAGGCTTTAGTGAAGAACTTAATTGAGCCCTTTTGTTTACCATATGAAATTAATTGCAAACGAACAAACAGATTTTATGCTTAATGAAGACACTAAAGAATCAAAAAAGATAGCAACTTATGAAATACGAAGACTGGACTTTATACGAGCAAACCAATGGGCTGACCCCTCGGCAACCCGTCAAGCAGTATGAATTAGCACTTTAATTGATAATTTTGTAGTTTTATTCATCACCTTCTACCTCATATAGATACGTTCCCTCTTCCTTGATAAAGAGTATGTTTGTGTGCATGTTCAATTAATTTTGTTATTGCTATACTTAGTTTTGATTTGTTATTATACTCTAGTGTAAGGTAAAAACATCTTACTGCTGGTAACTTTTTTAATCATTGCAGCTATTTTCATCTAGTGACACTTTGGAGAATGGTAATGGATGTTCATTGGTTCTTGAGCTCACTGAATATGATCCTTTATTTGATAAAAAGAAGGTAACTAGTGCAATGTCCATTTACAGAAAGAAAATTTTTTATTTTCCTTAAAAGTGCCAGTTCATGGATTCTTTTAGCAAAAATTTTAATGGCAGGGGACTGTATCTTTTTAAGAACTACTCCGACATTATATACTTGTTAAGATGCTAAGTTCTTGTCGTATTTCTGTTTCTTTTGACAGGCACTACTACTTGATAAGGATTTTGGTGTCAAGGAACAAATACACCCTTGGAGCTCTTCATGCCCTGATTCAATAAGCAGTACTTTGGAAAAAATGCTTCAGATAGGAAGAATCATCCACTTAGATAAGGTAAACTGCAATTCAAAATTACATTTTCTTTTCTCTTGGGACATGTTGGAAAGCTATTCATAGGAATCTATTGAAGGAAGTACTTGGTTCTTGTTCCCTTTCTATGAAAGAATGAGCTACTTATGATTTGGCTTAAAGTCTTTGTACAAGTATTTGCCTCTACTTCTTGAATCTAGCAGTTTACATGTCTTCCAGCTTGTGTACACAATTAAAAACAAAAGTGCTGAAAGCACACATTCGCACTGCTTGAGCGTAATTTATGCTTATATAATGAGCTTATTGTGGGTGAATGTGGAACTTTATTCTGGTGACTTTGAGACACAGTTGGGATCTTACAGCCATAGGAATGAGATGGAAGCCCTCAATTCCATCCTTGTGCTTGTTGAT
>JAWDEX010189212.1:0-12948 GCA_035221805.1 Trichilia hirta | reverse complement strand
TATATTATTCGGCCTATTAAATTATTTTCGAAGGTGCTAGCCTTCTATGAATAATTTTCTCTTTTCTCGTATATCTTCTAAAGATTTAAGAATATTTGTGTGATCATGAAGGTTCATAATAAATTAACTGTGAGTTATTTGAATAATTCAAAACTCAACGACTATAGTTGGCATCTAGTAATGCATCATAGTCCTTAATTCATAATAAAATAATTCTTAGTCAAACCTTACTCAAATTTAAGAATATTTTGTATATCTTCATAATGTGTGATAAAATTCTTCTGTTATCCAATCCTAATTAAAGTAGGGTTCATAAAATATCAAAATTTGATATTTGATATTTCACGAATCGTCGATAAATATATCCTGAACTTGCCCTATAAACTCTTCATGTGGCATTTATATTACTTTGATCAAAGACTTAATTTTCAGACATTTATCAACATTCATTTACAAACTTGAACCTGAATAGAGTTAGCAAAAACTCTCGATCCTATCGAATGAGCCAATAAATTTTATCTTGACCATCATCTTAATTTTATATAAATAACACATAATTAAAATGGACTTATCATACAAGACATGATTAGTCTTGTATTTATATACCGTATAAATATGCATAGTCATATAAAACTCGACTCTAATGTCTCAGGTCAAAGGATCACATCGTACACTAATATAATTTTTTGATAAATTATTGATTATATGCATACTATGTGATTTATTAATCTTTAGTCATGTTTAATAAATAATTTTCTAATTATAAATCCATACTTATACTCTGGTGAGACTAATATCATCTCATAATATTCATAAGCAGTATATAGTATGCCTACTATGTGATATTGTTGCTCAATTTATATCACTTATCTAGGGAACAAACTTGATAATTTTATTTAATCATTAAATAAATTATCTGGATAATTCACATAAATACTTTATTATGTAGCATGATTTAATAAAGAAAGCATTATACATATGTGAATAAAGAACTCTTTCTTTTATTTATTGAATAAATATTACAATATCTACAATCTTTGAAGTTCACAATACGAATGACTTTTAGGGCATACACTAATAATGTTGACATATTGAATGTCTTCGGTGAATATTATAAGATGATATTAGTGCAAATGATATGATAATCATATCATTAAAATATTAGTCTAAAATAACAAATAGAAAATTATTTTTCAAATGTGATTAAAGTTATAATAAATTACACAAAAGTATATAGTTAATGATTCATCATACAATTATATTAGTATATTAATTACTCTTTAAACTTGAAATATCACAGTTGTTGATCAGTATAAATGCACATAGTATATATGGTGTATAAATATGAGACTAATTATATTTTGTACACACAAATCGATTTGATTATGTGTTGTTTATATCAAAATGCAAATAATTATTAAATAGAATCTATTAACTTGATATATAAGATTTTAAGATTTCGTTAACTCGGTTCATATTCGAGTTCTTAGTCAAGTATTAGTAAATGATTGAAAATAAAATTTTTAGCCAAAGTATAAATATCATATAAAGAATTTATAGTGACAAGTTTAGCACATATTAACTAATTATTTGTATATAATTAAATTTAGAACTTTGACATATGTGAGCCCTAATTTAGTTAGGATTAGGAAAATAGAAAAAAAATTATTCACATAAAATATATAATTAAGCACAAAAGATTCAATAAAGACTTTCTTCATTATAATTTAAGAGTTATGGTATATTATTAAATATTAACCATAGTGATTGAGTACTCGAATAGTTTAAAATAAGATCGATGAGATCGATTTTGACTCACGACTAATATTACAGTAAACCCGATAGGTCACAACCAATAACTAATGCTCATTCTTATTGTTAAAAAGAGTAAATATTATTCACGAGAGAATTATTAATTTTAGAGATAATAGTAAGATGAAAAGCGTAAATAATTTATATGTTAAATAATTTAACTATTAAGAGAGTTTTAATTAATAACTCGATTGTAACTTAAAATAAGTTACAATATTTTATTAATATTTAAAAGTATAAATAAAATTAAAATAAGCTTGATCAAAATAAATTTGACTGAAATTAGAATTAATTTATCGTAAAGTCAAAATACGTGGACCTAATTGATATTTTATATTTATTATTTTAAAGTTTTCTTAAGAAGCTTTGGGAGCCATTTGTTTTTGACTAAATTATTAAAAGCATTTTAGTAAATGAAGAGAAAATGATCATTTTCTAATTTTTTTTAGCAATTTTAAGAATTTTAACAATAATTGAAAAAAATTAAAAAACTCTTTCTCCCTTGAACGTCCATAGCAAAATCAATCACTTTGATTTGATTTTCTTAAAAACTTGTTATTTTACAAGTTATTCTTGATCAATTAATTACCAAAGACTAATGATTCAAGCTTTAATTTGCTTAAAATTTGAATTTTACACCTAATTTTGGATGCTTAAAGTATATAAACCCTAAAAGCATATAATCCTTATAATCAACCTTCAATAATGAATGAGGTCGTGTGTCAAATTCAATAAATATATCCCCTTATCACGGTTTTTATGACAGTATGTGTTAATTATCAAAGTTAAGAAACACACGATACAATAATTACAAAACAAATAATTAGCCAAGGATTATACTAAAATTTCTTACGAAAAATATCAGTCAATTCCATTTTCATAGTGCATACATAAAAGATTTGAAAGACACAACATATATTTTTATAAAAAAAAAATTAAATTTAACAAAAAATATATATATATATTAACGATTGTTAATTGATGATTAGTTGCTATAACTTTTTTTCTCCAATTTTCTACCACCGTATCTTTATAAAAAGAAATAAATAGTAATCCAAATGCACTCATTATAAAATTTTTCTTTCTTTTTTCTTTATTTGCCTCCTATTGTTGTTAGGCCTTAACTTAGACATCGGAATTTTTTTGCTAGACAACTGACTTTTTTTCTTGTATTTGCAGGTTTCTAAAATATATTGACCATTGAATCATTGTCATGTGATGCTATAAGTCAACCTTATTGCATCTTGATTTGACAATGCTAATTCAGATTTTGCTCATCAACGTAGTCTTTTTTTGATTGTCATAAACTCCATTTGACTATACTAAACAAAACTTTTCTTGTACGCATAGTGACAATTAGCATTTATATAGTACTAATAAGGATTGTTAAAGCCCCAAAAGATTTCATCAATTTATTTATAATAATTTAAGCTAATCACATTTTTTTGTAAGAATAAACAACCTATATTTAATTTTTTTAAAAGTATATTTGAAGTAAATCAAATTTTTTTTTTTTATTTTTTGTGTTGACTGATAACTCAAATTTAGTGATAAACATTATTGGTTTGGATCGATTTGAGTTTAAATTTTAAAACGATTCAAAAATATTTATTTTTAAAATATTAATTCAAAAATTAATTTAAAATTCTTTTAAAATAAATCTAATTATTAATTTGAATTAGTTTGGATCTGAGTCCACTTATCTTTTATGCATTGTCGATTTAAATTTGTTTAAATTTAAATTTTATGTTAATTCAAACATATCAGTTTTTAAAATTTCAATCCAAAATTTTTGTTTACCAATTCAAACTGAGTGAATAATTAATTTGAAATATAGTTTGGATTATATTATATTATATTCGCTCATTCCTACTCATATTTAAATTTTATAAAAATATATTTCAACTTACTCTTTCATTGTATTCTTTTAAATTGTGCAAAATTTATCCTATTTTAATTTTGAGTGATTTTACTGTTATCTTTTAAAATCCTTTTAAAAGGCCTTTTCTTTATTTACTCAATTAAAACAAAAAAAAATGAATTTTTATATATTCTATTATTTTAAAAATAACTTTGATTTTCTTGTTTTCTCATAAATTTTAATGTTATCAGTTCTTTACAAAATATCACAATTATTATCTAAAGCCCATAACAATTATATTAGTACTACTCATAAATTCTAAATTAAAATACGTTATTTTTAGTTAAATTCTTTTATTCCTATTAAAATATATGATAATTATTTAATTTTTATCCTAAAACAAATGATTCTAACGGAGAACAGTAATATTATTGTAAATTTATCTTTACACCCACCTAAATTCTTGTATTCAATAAAAAAAATAAAAAGTTAAACAGTGAAAATTAGTAAGTAGTTTGAATAAATCTTCTACCAATTTGTTCATTAAATGGCACTAATAATAGGCGAGGGAATAAGATTTTGTAAAAAAATATATCAGAATAATTGTAAAATATTTATAAAATCTTTTTAAAAAATAAAATATAAAAAAAAATTACTGTTAAATTGAATTTTGTTGAAATAGTAATTTAAAATGTATAAACAAAATAATTGGATTATATATGCTCAATATAATCTGTTCTCTAATATTACTATCAACAGTTTTTTTAAATCGTAGATTTAAAATAACAAAAACAATTTTTTCCACAAGATTTGTATTCTAAGAACTTTTCCTTCATTGGGCCAGAAGTTAAATTTAGACAAAAACACAGCCCATGTTATTTTGACCCGTGACCTTCGATACGTCGTCGTATAAGAAACAGGATATGACGCAGCAAGAGATTCCTTGTAACGCTGGCAACGCAAAATCCCAACTTTTCGTGTGGGAATCACAAAGAAACCTAACAAGTTTCAGTTTCTTCTCCTTATTAACCCTCTTTAAATATAAATTCTTTTGGATATATTGACAACCTGCCCGATCAATCAATCAATCAATCAAATTCATAGGAAACCCTAATAACTTCTCCGATTCACTTCCGTGTCGTATTGGGTAAGTTTTCTTGAATAATTTATGAGTTTTTTTTTTTATTATTTACACTATTCATAAGATTAAATTTTGTGTTTTTGGTTTGTTAGTCGTTGTTTTGGTTCTTGGATTGGAAAGAGAGGGATTGTCTTTAGTGGGCTTTGTTTGTGATGTTTCTTTGTTTCAATTTGGCAGCGAGTAATCGTAGCGTCGGCTTTGCCATGGCCAAAAGCTCATTCAAACTCGAACATTCATTAGGTTCGTTGAACATATATATATATTTATATTATTCTTTATGAATTTTGTTTATGCGCATACTCTGCCTGTGAAAATTTTATCTGGATTGATTTCTAAATGAGGTTTTGAGAAATATTTGAAATTTCATAGAATGTATTAAGAATCGTCCGAGATTTTGGAAAGGTTCTGAGACGAATTTGGTTGCTTCTTTTAACAATTAATATGTTCCCAATCCCGCTGGCTCTATTATTCCTGCACATAGTATCGTAAAAGGAGATTTATATTGTGTACTGATAGATTGAAATTTTCTTTAACTAATCGGCCAAGTCTGGATTTTTTTATGAATTAGAACAATGTATAATATATGGAGTATCAACTATATGTTTCAACAATTGCGTTTTAGATATTGTTGTTAGTACCATTTTTGTTGTCATTTCTTGTCGTAATTAATGTTTCCTTAATTTGGCCATATTGTCTGCATTTTTTTTATTAAGCAACATTCCGGACTGAATTCAATAATGTTCATTCTGAATCTCTCATTTACTGTTTCTGTTTATTTGTTATATATCTTAGAGAGGAGGCTAGCAGAATCTTCTCGCATAAGAGAGAAATATCCTGATAGAATACCTGTAAGAATTTTTCTGTTATGCAGTTCTTTATGCCTTCTATCCACTTATTTGATGGCCTTACAAGTGTACTTGCCATTTAGGTGATTGTGGAGAAGGCTGAGAAGAGTGACGTTCCTGACATTGACAAGAAAAAGTTAGTTTCATACACATTTTTTGTATTTCTAATCTGATATGTCATGTTTTATTAGTAAAGACATTTCTCGTGGGCATTCATCAATCTGCTGTGACACACTTTCTCATGAATTCAGATATCTAGTGCCAGCTGATTTGTCCGTTGGGCAATTTGTTTATGTTGTTCGTAAAAGGATTAAGCTCAGCGCAGAAAAGGCTATATTTGTTTTTGTCAAGAACACTTTACCTCCTACTGGTGAGTTGTGACATTCTTTATCTTTTTTAAATGTAAACCTGTTCATCCCATTCTAGTTTGCATTTGTAATGTGTCTTCTGTTGTCACAGGTGCCTTGATGTCTGCAATTTATGATGAAAACAAAGATGAGGATGGATTTCTTTACATGACTTACAGCGGAGAAAACACCTTTGGTTGTTTATTTTAAGAACAAACACAATCAGCCATGTATTATACAATTTGAAAGTTGTATATTCCCATATCAACCCTTTTAAGTCTATGCTCAAAGCTGCGTATCGTTCCCTTGTTTTATTTTGGACTTATTGCATCAGTTGATGCCAGAAGTAATTTTCGTTTCTGTTGTTTCTTTACAGTTTGGAGCCTGAATGTGTGGAACTAATTTACCCTACTGATAATGAATTTCCAACCCTTTTTCTGGTGATCCAAATTTGTGTTTTATATTGTGGTTGTAGGATGATGCATATACTAAAATATATTTGATCACTCGAAGGAGAAAACATACTATCTCAAAATCTTGTTATTGCATACAAAGATAGACATCCTGAGTTTACATTTCATTTCAAACAGCTTTTTCCCTGGCATCGAAGCTTGACCCATTTGATGCCACTGAAAAATGCTACTTTAGCTTTGCTGAATCCTTTTGGAGCTGCTTTCTTCTTGTTGCTTTCATTCCTAGATTTTGTGCTGTCCTCTTCCATAGCACCAAAGCCTCCTGCTTCCCATTGATCTGCCCAACTTGGAGCTTCAGTAGCCATTCTGCCTTCTATCTCTTCAACTCCAACAAAAACAACTTTCAAATACAGGGATCAGGGGATCAGAGTTTGGGATTAAGGTTTCAGAACTGGCTGCTGGGATGTTTTCATGTGGCAACAGTCAATATGGATAAGCTCAGATCCAAGCTTCTACATATTTTCCTTTGTTTGTACTGTTTTGTGCATATCCAAGATAAGAAATCGGATCCAGTCTTATTTCCAATAATACAAAGAGATGAAAAAATTTGCTATTGAACAGAGTATTTTCAGTAATAATGAAACTGCAAAGCCTTCAGATTTCTCGCCTTGACAAAAGAGAAACAGAAACAGAGGAGTACCTGTTGATGAATACTTGGAGCTTCACCTGGAAAAAACTTGATACAGGAGTTGATTAATGGAATAATGATAGTTTCTTGGGACTCATAAGCGTTAATTAAGAGACAGGCCAGTTGATGGTTGTCTTTAACTTCCCATTTGAAACATTTTTTAAAGGACTTGCCAACTCACTTGTTTCCATCTTCTGAAGCAAACTTTGATCGATATCTCAAATACCATTTGTTTACTACATAAAATATTCAATTAAATTAAAATCAGCTTTAGATTAGATATGAATCAATTTTTACCTAATTAGAGCCACCTTATAGATGAAGATTATTACAGAAGTTAGGCTTCGAAATTGAACAAAAACAGAAACAATACGCTGTCCCTGTCCTGTAAAAACAGAATTCCATTCAAGCAAAAACATAATAAATAATATAAATAATGGTTTATAACTTGGGCATAAAATAAATAGAAGCAGCATAGGTACCTGGCATCTGAGGTAGTTAAGATAATACTCTTCCATAAAAAAATGATTAAAGAGACTCTCATTATTTGCATTCCTCTTTATCACTTTTTTCTTTTGCATATTGCTTTAGGTTTAGCAACTCATAAACAAATTTATGTTTAATGTAACCGTATTCTCGCTACATATTTTAAAAAATGATATACTTAAAATCCATGTGTCTGCAACTTTTAATCTATTGTTGTTTTCAAATGAACTCTACTTACTGATAATTGATTAAAAAAAAAAAAAAAAGGTGACATTTTAAAACCTAAATGAAATTAACAATCATCAGATAATTATGCAATCAATCAAGACTTTGATACTTAACTCGGAAAGAGAGAAGGATGAAAGTAGAGACTAGAGAGAAAGATCTTCTGTTCATTGCAATTTTATATTTCGAAGTTTTTTAAATATAATTTATACGTTAATATTTGCAACCAATTAATTGAAATTATAACAAGAGTTGAAAAGGCATAAAGGGTATAATTAGTTTATCGCAACCCACCTCATAATTAAATATATAGTTTGAATTCCAAATTGACCAATGAAATGGTTGATTGGTTTATATTATTACATCAAATTCGCAGGTAAATGAAAGCCTACTACCTCGTAGTTTGCTCCACTTCGGCGCCTGCTCTATGTGCCATCATTTTCATTCATTCTAATAATGATGTTGATTGTATCTTAAATAGACATGCACACTATCCAGGTTTTGTTTCGTTTAGATAAAAAAAAAAAGTCAACCGTATTAAAAAAAAAATAGACTTTATTAAACACTTTTTCAACTCTACTTTCTAATCAATAGAAGCACCAAAATTTAAAATCAAACTCTAATCACTCTAGTTACGTATCAAATGAACATAAAACAAAATTGTAAGCTAAAAACATTGATCCAAAAGAAGTGTTTGGGGTTCATTCTTGTTCGTGTCCCAACTAAACCAAAACAAGATGGTAGTAATTGGTCAAATTACTTAGAATGTATTTCCAAATACTGATAAAACAATGTACAATGTACAAATTCAATGACTTCTGCTTCTCTCTTCCTACTTGGATTTCCTACTAGATTTTGACCTTTTCAATTTACTTGATTTATCATCAATGCTTGACCATATATACCCAGAAGGTATAACAAATGGCTCCTTATCCCATTGTTGTCCTGCTGATGAATTCCGTTGTTGTTTGCTTGCCGATTGGCTGAAGTTTCGCCTCAGCCACTCTGAGCCCGAGAAAGAGGACGAAGCTGATAAGGAAAGAAATGATGAGTAACCGGTGATATCTGATTTGGGATCATCGTCTGATTGTCCTCGAACAAAATGTCTAGGACTTGATAGCGGAGTGTAGAATTGCTCCGTCGATTGTAGCTCAACAAACTTTGTGAACGTCACCACCACTCTTACTGTAGGGACCACCGGAATAGCCACCTGAACCCACAAAAAATAAACAATCAGAGGGTCAATATTCGATCACAATTTTTAACAAATCAATTCCCGTTATACATCATTCGCCATTCATATTCAAAACCATGCAAATGAATCCCTGCCTTTGCTATACCAGCTTGCCTTCTGAAAAAGGCATAGCTGAAGTGGCAGAACAGGGATCCAATCACTAGTCAAGGCAACGAAACAATCCTCGGACACAGGAGCCCACATCCCTCAATCACACCGCCCTAAAGGGTCAATAAGAAACAATCACAGCCTTCCAAGACAAATCATAGACTGCCCCGCTGACCCCACGCAAAAGCTTCTCCTCTAATCACAGAAGTGGCACTTAAGGTAAAAATTCAGTTCCGGTCTTTTTGCTGAAGCATCAAAAAGATCCAATAAAAGCAAAGCAAGACATTGGATGGACCCCACAGATTCAAAACATTTTTATTAATTTCCCCAAAATGCCCTTACCTTAACCGGGAATGTCGCCGGGGGGAACTTCGTCGTTAACAATTCTCTGAGTCTTCTCACGGCTTTCACTTTATTCGCCAAAATATCAAGTAACGGAAGTAACTCCTCCGTCTTTAGCGGAAACTGCTCCGTTAACCAAACAGACGGACGTAAATTCTTAACGAACTCTTTCTCTTTAATTGGTGGAGGCGACATCGTAACTGCAGCCGTCGACCTCCTCGGCATCGGTGGCGGCGCCATTGCAGAAGACGGAATTATATCTACACTTCTTCTCCCCACACTCACCCAATCTCTTTCTTCTCTCACAAAACTGCTGTGTCTTCTCCTTTCGTTTTTATTGACGTTGAATCCGAAACTAGGATTTTCAGCTACTAAAAATCCGTCATCATCTTCATCAAGTTCTAAAGGCAATACCTGCTCGCTTCCGGCAATTTCATCGTCATTTGTAACTTTTCGCGAGCGGAAACTGAAGACGACGTTGTGCAATTCATAAACCCTAGCTTTCCATTCACCGATGAGCTCGGTCTTTTCTTGTCTTCTCCAATTGGTTCGTCCAACTAGTTCAGCTCTAGTGACGTCCATTCCCGGCCGATAAACACTGTTTTGAGCGCAGAAACCATCAATGTCTGACTCGGACATAGGACCTCCCGCGTTTTCGAAGGCGTCAAAGATTTTGCGATCGTCGTGGTTGAGGACCAGCAGCGAACCGGATGGAACGTTGTGCGTATGGTCACCATCACCAAGGAAGAGAAAGCTTTGATCTGCTCGTTGAATTTTTAAGCCGTCGAAGCCAGCTAAAGACGTATCCGCTCGGAGATTCCCTTCGCGCTTCCAGATCTTATAGGTATCGGAGGGAGCAATTTTGCCAACGAATGGAATGACTGAACTCTCGAAATGGAAGGAGATTTCCATGTAGAAGTCACGCATTCTGCGTAGAACCCCAATGACACGCGGGCAATCGACGGCGCCATTTGGCCCAGGCAGCACGGTGGTGTAACTTGAGTAGAATCAGAGAAATGTCTGAATTTCGTCGACATACAGCTTCTTGCAGGGGATTCCATCCAGCAGCGTTTTGTAATGACACGTCAGCCCCAGCGGCGGCCAGGGATCGTGCGGCGAATACGTCATTTACTCTCACAGCTAGGTGCATCGGAGTTTCTCCTGACAGTACGTCTCTGCGGTCGATAATGGCCGATATTTGATCGGCAATTCGTTCCTGACTCAGTGAGTCGGACTCGGTGTGAATTTTGGTAGGATCGTCTAGTCTCGGCAGAGTCGAGACTATCCGAGTCAGAGTAGTATGGTCTCCCAGAACGACAGCATAATGAACCGGGCTGTGCGAATAATCTTCGGGTTTAATAGCAGCAAACGGCGTCGTAGTGGACGCCGTGGAGGACTTTGCCATTTCTTTTAACTCCGACGGGATTTTGCAAAGCAAAACAGGAGGTGGAAGTCACGAAATAAGAGTTCATACGCTTTTGTTGACTGCAGCGCATATAAAGTGTTTATGGATAGAAGAGATGGGTTAGTTTGGTCATTTCATTATCCCGGATTTTGTTTTTATTGGAGATTATGAGGAGAAGGAGATCAGATATACATAATCCTGCACTGCTTTTGGTGATTCTTCGCGCTGCAGGGTGTCCGTGTATATTTTATTTTCTGTCTTACCATTACGGCGTAGTAATGTTTTTCTTTCTTTTTCTCTTTACCTTACCTTCCTTTGTCTTTGTTTCTTTAATTATCTTTTACCTTTTCATTTTTGAATCCCGAAATTCTCCTTTTATTTTTTTTATTTTTTATTTTTTTTTCCAACCTGTCCTTACTGTTCTTGAAGGCCTACAGAAGATGGGCGATTCAACCCCACGCTCTTCACTTTCAAAAAAGCCGAGCAAAAACATAATTATATTCAATAAAAACGAGAGCTCTAAACAAATAATTAAAATGCATTTTTTAAAATTTAATAAAATATTTCATTATATTTAAAATATAAAACACTATATTTTATATATTATAAATATTTATTGCGTCATCTTATTTCGATAAAAGGTGATAGTGAAATAATTTGTTAGTCGTCTAAATCAATTAAGTATCGTCCAATCAGACTCTCATTTTTTGATATTTATACATACAAAGGTCATTATAAATACATATTTCATTATTTTAATGAAAAATTTTTCTTAAGCACCCTTCAAAAAAAAAAAAAAAGACATTCTACACCACTCTTATACTTACATTGTCACGCCCTAACCTAAGAGTCCTACACGTGACAATTGCCATAGACCCCCAAAATATATTCAATCACTCAAAATATATTATGTAAGCTTGTAAGACCTTTACAAAATTTTTTTCAACACCAATTATGAAATACTTTCAAATAAATTTATCCAAACACCTAAACTTTAAATTCTTTTATCAAGTAATCACAAAACACTTCAAAAGGTATATACATCCATCGATTTATAAAATATTCATCTAAAATAATAAACAGCGAAGTCAGATAATCCACAATGAAATTCATCGTCATAAATCTCTTTTATAAATCTATAAAAAATATCTAAATAATACAATAAGTTTTTAAAAATATTAATCCAGTGGACTATACCTCAATCAAGTGAGTCAATATATATATATATATATATATATACACACACACACTTAAAGTATACCAGGTCTGAAAGAAATCACTACTAATTGGACTCGCCTAAAACCTTTTAAATCTGAAACTGGAGAGTGAAGGGGGATGAGTATATAGGAGTATACTCTGTGATTAAACTACAATTTAAATAAATAAATAACAATAAATTTAATTCAAAAAAATACAATTTGAAGACATTATAAATAACCTGATTCAAAAATATTTCATTAAATCTGAAAAATTGAAAACATATATCTAAAATCATTGGGTTGACTCCCTTTTTTAGCAATCATCCTGGCCCTAGGCATCTCGAGATTGTCAGTGGATTTTACATGCAGGAGAAAATAATGCTATTTTATAAAATCTATCTTAGTATGTAACAAATAAATCAATACATGACTTATAAAAAAAATAGCCCACCATTGATGTTCACCTCGAGTAGTCACATAATGACATCCATTACATCCTTGATGAGACTCATAGGTGGTCAAATCATATCTCCATAACATAGCACCATACACCACCCCCACATGTGTAGCCTCTATTCAACTAGGCGACCTCTTTACTAGACCGACCCTAGGCTACCTCATACCACACTCACTTAGATGACCACATTCAAGTGGACCCACCTAGGCTACCTCCTTATAACTACAATAAATATTATGGCTATCATAGTCGTCATTACTAATATGCATATCATAATATCCAAATCAATAAAGTCAACCTCTCAATTATTGATGAGTACATAAAAGTGTATGAATATTAAGGTTTAAATTTATCATTTTACACTTGAATATAATTAATTCCCTCA
>JAWDEX010189201.1:0-12700 GCA_035221805.1 Trichilia hirta | reverse complement strand
GAAATTATTTTTTTCTTGAACTGATATGCATCTTTCATAGACATTATAACATCAATAAGTTGATTGATAGTTGTCTGAGGTGATTCAATTTACCTATTTGTTGCATGGAAATGATATGGAGTGTTAACAATTTTTTGATAGTTGACTGGTGGGTGATTGACTGTTCATTAATTTTGTATTCATATAATTTTATGTATAGACTCAATCATGTGGAATTTTGTTTATCTAGGATATCTGAGAAACTAGTACTTGGTTTTGACTTTTGGGTCTGTATTAATTACCAAGTGTACTGGAATTTGTGGTCATTGGGTGCCTTTGATACTGTGAACTTTATGCTTAGATATGAAAAGTCATACTTATAATTGATGTTAGAGAATAATATAATTTTATTCCTCAATAAATTATTTGGTTTTAGAGAATGTTGCGGTCCATGTCATATCGTGGTGATTCTGCTGCACTTTAAAGCTAAGCTAAAAAAGTGTTTAATAAAACCAAATTTTGGTAGGGTTCACACTTTTTTATGTTTGATATTTGACATTTAGAGCTTTCATCTCACTGCACTTATGGCTTAAAAATCACCACAAGACAATACTAAATGGATCCTTTGTAATAGAACTGTTGGTTCTGATGCTGAATATCTGCTGTTCCTTGAGGATAAACAACTACTGTTGAATCAACTTGGATAGTGTCAGATTTCATAATATTTTTGTAATCAAAATTCCAAGATTAATATGAGAATAGGTGGGTATCCAAAGAAAGAAAAAAGAAAGCAGAGTAATCTGTTTGTGGGGGATAATATGAAATGAGAAATTTTGGAGTGGACAAGAAGTGGATAGATTAGGACTGGAAATGAGTAAATGTTTCCTAAATATTTATTACACAATCCATTTATGGAGGTCAAAACTAACCTAATGATTTGAACGTAAATAGAATTTGCTGTCAATCAAAATCAAGCAAAATTGGTATACTGAAATGACAAATAACTGAGATCACAAAATATATGAAAAATCTGAACAATATTAAACTGGTTGCTTGCTTAAAGTGTAGGGTTGTTGCTGAGTTTAAGCTAATTCAGAATGGACTTATTTTTATTCATTTGTGTTAATATATTATTGCAGTCGTGGTTTTTAGAAGCTTAAAGTTAAGAAGTTTAGCCATTAAGCTTCTTTAGTTATTTCTATTATCACCATTTTCACCTTAAGGAGTCTTAAATTTTAAGGTAGACATCCAGCTTCTATTTGTCACTCTTTCTATTTTTGGTTTGCAGATACTTTAAAGGTCCAGAGCTTCTTGTTGATTTGCAAGACTATGATTATTCTTTAGACTTGTGGAGCCTTGGTTGTATGTTTGCTGGAATGGTGAGTATTTGTTCTCCATTTATTTTTTTGGTGGGCTGGTTAACTATCGCCTGTATTTATGGAAATTAATGGATCATACCATGCATTTTATTCTTTGATTTTTTTTTTTATTTTGTGTGTGCATTTTAGTGGGTCTTGACGGATAATCTGGTAGGTCTTCTCTCTATCAAGTTCCAATACAGAGGTTGCCACAGATGCTTTGCTTGTTGAGTAGTAGATCATAATCATTTTTTTTTAATGCAGACTTGCGTTTGAGTTGCTGCAACTGATCATGTTATAAATTTAACATCCTTTTAGATATATGGACTAGAATATATCAACTGATCATTGAGCTACTTGCAAATTCATCCATGGCTGGCAAATGGAATGACAATGAGGATATAAAGCTGGATAGAATGCCAAGGCTTATGATGCTTATAATTGAGGCTTTTGTTTTACAGATATTTCGTAAGGAGCCATTCTTCTATGGGCATGATAATTATGATCAGTTGGTCAAAATTGCCAAGGTATGCTGTGTAATGTGGAATAGATCAATAAAGAGTAACAAATCAGATGCAGATTGGTGTTACATTTTGTGCATAGTCATCTTATAGGGAGAGTTTTTTTTTTTCAATTGTACATAGTCATCTTATAGGGAGAGAAATTTTTTTTTTTCAATTGTAGGTTATAAAAGATGTTTATTTTTTGTTTCCTTTTTGGCTCGTGATTTGTACGAGTATGTCCTGAATTGGAAATGTTCCATTTTTTGTCGTGTTCTTTGGCAGGTACTTGGGACTGATGAATCGAATGCTTATCTAAATAAGTACCGTATAGAGTTAGATCCACATCTTGCTGCCCTGGTTGGGAGGTTGGTCATCTCTCTTTTGATTCATTTTATGCTAATGAGCCTATAATTTTTGTCTGAGGAAAATCTTTTGTTGTTGGCACAGGCATAGCCGGAAACCATGGTCAAAGTTCATTAATGTTGACAATCAACATTTGGCAGTTCCTGAGGTAAAACTTGCGATTATTTGTTAATGCTTGTTACAGATCTAAAATCTATTTTAATACATTTGTATTTCATTCTGGAAGGCCATTGATTTTCTTGACAAGTTGCTGCAATATGATCACCATGAAAGGCCAACGGCAAAAGAAGCAATGGTAAGTCCATGTTGTTTATGTTAGTCAATTTGGATAACATCTCACTAGCCGATTTTTCCCGGACAGATTTCTTTTGTTATATATAATTAATGATACACATTTACTCAACATAGACAGAAAATTCTGTTGTAATCAAACCACCTCACTGTAATGCAGGCCCATCCTTATTTCTACCCGGTAAGAAATGCAGAAAGCAGCAGATCTCGTGCCTAGTATTATGAATTTGAGATGCCGTTAAAGGTTGATATCTTTCTTGAGGATGATGGCCTCACTGTATTCTGGCTGGACCTTTAATCATGGTGGTTTCTTATTCTGTTGTCACAAAACTATCAGACACCACCTTGCTTCATCTCCTCTTTTCTTCTTTTGAGCTTTCCTTTCAGATTTCTCTTCCCATTACCGGTAATTGTATGTGTGCCAATAACTTGTGAAAGATTTATTGATCTGATTTCACCAGAAAATAGACTGGACTATGTATTTTATTTTTTTCATATAGAGAAATGGAAAATTTGCGCTATTGATTGTAGGTGTTATTATTTACTTGAGAAATTGCTGAGTTATTTTATTTTATAATTTTGGAAAAAAAAATAATTATGTAATGAATGGAAAGTTGAATCAACATTTTTGCGTCTTTTTCTGAAGTCATTAGATGATGTTGAGAGCAATGTTATGTTACTCTAATTGATTGCATATTGTAATCAATCATCTGTGTTTTTTCTATCACAATGCAATATATTTTTGTTTCCGTTTTTTCTTTTTGTTCCTTGGACTACATTCTATAGACTTTCAGTCTCATGCCTACCATCAAGTTTATTGGTTGGTTTGGAACTGCTGTGAATAATTGTTAAACGAAGGTTAGCTCTTTTCAATGGGCGCTTGCGTTCTGAGTTAAAGATTGTCTGACAATGTGACAAGTAACGATGTCAGCTTAATTCTTTTCCAAAGTGGGCCGTATTAAAATAGAGAAGAGAAGTGGTTTGATCTCTAAATTTTATTTGCGCATGGCTTTGTAGGCTCCGCAACGGGCCGATAAATTCAATCTTATATATAATTCAGTCGTTAGCAAAATTTGAGTTTCAAGTGGAATTTTTTATCATTTTTCTTATCGTGCCTACGTTCACCTGTCTTTTTGTATTGATCGGTTCCATTTCCTTTGCTAGGCATAAACGAGTATCATTCCCCTTGCTAAGCTGTTTCCAACCACAATTTTCTGCTATAATTATCCAACCAATACGAAGGAATCATCTCTATCTCTAGGAAAGAGTGAATGGCCAATGGAAAATTGCCTTTAAGTAACTCAAACTCTGCTCCTACTCACCGCAATCCAATAGATTATTATTGGCATCATCTGCATCTGCATGAACATGCAGAATGTTGTCTTGTGGTGAACAATTGAGCCGTTTCCTTAATATATCTATTATTATCTTTACTGGCTGACACGGTAGAAAGTTTTTGGGGCCGTTTCCTTAAATTCCGAAACTAGTTAGTTGTTACAACTTTGCTTGCACAGAAACCTTGGCTCAGCCTCATCATTTATTATGAAGTTGTCAAAGAAGGTTTTGCATTGTTTGCACCTTAGTTGGTATTGGACCATTACCATATCCATCGCTTGCCTTTCAAGCGAATAGAGCCGATTATTTATGACAAAATTGGAATAAATAAAAGGCAAAAGTTGTAAAAAAGGAAGTATTGAAGGGGAGAGATTTCAACTTCAATTTTTGCTATTAACTAATGTGGGGAATGAAACACAAGTCACAAAAAAGAAAAAACCCGAGCAGGTATACTGCTTAATGATTTCAGTTGAATGATGGAATATTAACAAAAAAATATTACTATAAATAACAAGATAAATAATTATTTAACATGTGATATATTAATTAAAATATTCATTTTATGATTTCCGTTTAATAATGTCTGGTTAATTTATAGAGAAACCAACGGTTTGGTACAAGTGGAACTGTGGGAACACCGTGTATTTGGGTTTGACTGTTGACAACAAATTAAAACTTAAAAATACAGTGGAATGGAAGTGGTAAAGAAAGCTCCCTATCCTCACCTTTTCTGGCCATAAAAGTGCGACTGTTTCACGTGCTCAATAAATTTAAAATACATGTATATATAAATCCTTTCCTTTGGCTTTTAAAAAAACACCTCTCCTGTGAAAGAGAATATATATCATAAATTTTATCATTTTTCTTTAAAATTTTTATTATAATCTTTATTATTTTTTTTTGTCATTGTTAACTTTCTGTGTTATATTTATAAATAATAAATTATATTAAAGAAAATTGAGAATTACAAAATGAGGATTAAAAATTATAACCGACCATTTGTCTATGATAAGTTGATCATCTTGGTAAGTAAGTAATGAAAGTACAATTGATTAAGTGTACCATAATTGTTTTTTAATTTGAGAGAGAGAGGGAACGTGGAAAGTTGAACCCTTTAAAAGACATAGATCCCCCACTTCACCAAAGTTGTAATTGAAAGTGAAGAGACATAACACTCTTTGACAAAATTTATTCTTTTCATTTCATTTTGATTTCAGATGGAGGCACCAAAATTCAATGCTCATTACCAATATCAAACATGTATCATTTATTCATATGTAATTTCATCTGCTTGGATCCAACTAGTCCTAGGAAACTTTATTTTCCTTAGTTCTCTTCAACCCTTAAGTCACCATCAGCTTAAGGGATGTGTCGATATAACTTAATTTAAATGCATCCTCTCCTCACGATTATCAAAGCTCCTACTTCTTAGTCCAACTCTAACCAATGGACATGGAGTTCTTGGGGATTCGCTTGGTCGTGATAGCACGCGCAATAATAAAGAGTAGGGTTGGCAAAGAAATCAGATCATAATTGGGGACACAGTTAGGACATAAGAATCTTGCAGGGTCTTGTTGTTTATGAGACATTTGGCATAGAATCCGATATACAAAACCTGAATGGAGGCGAGTGGGGACCATACACAGACAATTACTATATTGACTATTCAAGATGCAGCATATTTTATAATTCATGCATTATATTATTTTTTATTTTAATGATTTTTTTATAAATATATAACGATAACGATAAATTGTTTTTATTTATTTTGTTTGATATTAATAAAATTTGAATATCTTTACACTCCGTACAAATTAAATCTAAACACTTCCTTGCATTTTGAAATAATACAATAGTACTGGAATGCATGAGTGGTTCGCATATGTTCAATAAAAGTGAAAAGCAGAACGGGATGACCATGCATAAGGAACGATTATAGTCATGGGCATGATTACGGTATACCATAATATGTTGATGTTGATGGGACATCGGGAATAAGCAACGTGGCAGGGTTTTCCGAATTTTGATCTTATCCCAAACGGACTGACTATCCCACCCCATAGTCCCATGCTTTCCGCTTCAGTCTTTCCGTTTCAGTAATTTTTGTCCTCTTCTATATTCGATTGTATTTCCATGTGGCTTTTTGTAATGTACAAAAATTAAAACAGAAAAAAAACAAAGGCCCAATTCAATTCCAGTACAAATGTGCAAATTGTATCAAGCTCCCCGTGCGCAGGGCATTCTCGTACATTCAAAAAAATTTCTATCCTTCAAAACTCTTTCAATCATTTTTGCTCTATATAAGTGATGGCTAGGATTTGTATTTCTTCACGTTCCCAATGCCAAATAAGCTGAATTCGAGCAATCACCCTCGTTGACTTGGTTTCCTTGGGTCCAACCTCAAGAGGGGAAAAACCTGCATTCATGGAACAGTCACACCAAAAATTGGTTTTACTTTATGTATATAATACCCAAAGGTATATACGAGTAATATAATACACAACGTACGTAAAAATGTATATGGACAGTTGTGATTTTGATTGTCATCATATTCTTAAGGATGACTATATATATATATGGTCAAATACATGTCATCCACGTGTCATATCGATAATTGTGATGATAAAGGTCATTTCATATCATATCTTTTATATAATTATTAAGTAATGGGTCAAATTGGCACGACGTCTTAGTCTTCAGTATGAATGAAGGGGAGGAGACATGGTGTATAATCTTGAGGAATCATCCCAACCAGGGCCGCACCCTGGTGTCGGATAGTTAGCGTACATAATGGAAGAAGAGTATTTCTTACTTCAAATGACAGCTCGATAGTTCATCATACATCCCCCCTACAACTACAAATTACAAACCTTCCTTCAATCTTCTGATCCTATTATGAATTCACACTATCTCTACTTTTTTTTTTATGTCTCCATTCTCTTCTGTCAACATCCAGCATTCAAACCTGTAGCACACTTAAACAATCAGATATTGATAACAGAACCTCTGTCAATCTATCCATATCAGCTTAGTTATAAACTATGAGCTCGTTAACATAGAAATAAGATGAAATAATTAAATTAAGTATAATTAGTTTAATGGCATGATATTGCAAGTGACTTTTCCTAAGATTAGATATGGTTTAGTAGGTAAATTTTAGGTAATCTGTAGACTTAATTTCTCTTATGCCGACCCTTAAAACATGCAACGAGAAGGGAACAAGGGTCAGTGTTCGTTCATTTTAGTTAAAAGATGTTTTTGACCCACAAAATTTTTTTTTATATATCAGTTTCTCCGCTGTCAATAATTTGAAGGTCTCGATGCTAAACAGATCAACCTAGGTGAAACCTGTCCAATTTATGGCCAACTTTGTATTCTTTAAACAAGAATTACTTAGAATCAAACAACATCATGGAAGAAAAAAAATTAAAAACGGTGAGAAATGGGAAGCTAACTAATCCGATATCATTCCTCGAGCCACGAATAATTCTTACAATTAATTTGGTCTACTAGTCAACTGGATCAAACCCTAGCTAGCAGAAACTTTCCAACTGTCCTAAATAAAATTTTTAATCACCTCCACTAACAACCTTATTATATCTTCGTTCCTACTAAAAAATACAATATGCAAGATGATAGTAAACATGTTGTCCAGTTTTTAATTTTTTCACTCGCTCATGTTGCCCTAAACTTAGCTGCTAATTAGCTAATATCGTCATGTTATGATATCCAAGAAAAAAGTAACAAAGTCAAATGAATAAACTAGTTGTTTCCCACCGGCCCTACAGTGCTAGTTGTGCTTCGCAACAAATATTCATTTGTATATGATCGTGGATTAAAAGGGAGTGTACGGCTAATAAATTAGATTACAGAAAAAGGGAACAGGACCTCTTCCATTAGGGTTTCGAGGCAATTGTCTTGGCATTTGTCTCTAACTGTTTCTTTCTCCGATTATTTTTTCATCTGGTTAAAACATGTTAACATGACACGTGTCGACGATCCACGTTGCTTTTGACTGGAAGGCATCAAGCATATAATATATTAATTAACATAGTCTTGGTATTAGTTAGCAAGCTAAGCTAGGGTTTGTAGTTTGTAATATATTTGGTATAATATTGTATTCAAACGACTTTGGTGATCCTGGTCTAAACCCTATTTATTTTTTGTTTGGAAGGTTTTACAATGGATTGGCCAATGTAAAACAACTCATTAAACATGGGGTTTATATGATTTTAAATTTGATCCATTATCGACCTAATCGATCTGTGAAATTAATTTGATCGAGAAATAGAACTGATCAAACAGAAAATTAAAATGAAACAAAAGCCAGAATCAACGCCAGAATCTTGCCTACATATTATGAATATCGTGCCCATAAGCTCTTTCGTCATCATCAACTTGATTATCTTTATTCTTAGATCCAATAAAAGTATAATTCCTTTTGTAATTAACTCTTAATTAAGTGAGATTCTGGACAATATCTTGAACACTTAGGCCCTACTACTCTTAAGAATCATTCTTAGCCTAACCATTATAGTAAATAAATGTAGAAGTTTCCTGCTTTTACTTGGAATATAAATCTTTTCTAATATCTCGTTTGATTCCAAATTTGATGGAGACCCGACATGAGTCTATACAAAGAATGATACGGTCAGTAAAGTGTTTATCAATTCTTAGGATCACCCCGATCGAATAAGGATTAAATAACGATGAGCAAGAATCTGATCTATTGACTTGTTTATTTCTTGTCACTTTATTCGAAGCCCCTTTTTTATTTTTTTTTCCGAAGGAAGAACAATTTGTAATATGCCATTTCATTCATATTTTGACTACCAATCATTTGATAGTATTTTAGATTTCTTTATACCCATATGATATTTTTTTATGAGTTAACAATTTCAAAAGATTAGCTTCCCAAATTGACCATAATTACTATATAATTTTTTATGCCTATGTATGTATGTATATTGATAGAAGTTTATGCATAATCATCCATGTCATTATCATCTTCATCCACCTAAATATTACTATCATCATCAATTTCTTTGTCATTGTCACTTTCAATTATACCCACTTCTTTAATTTCTTCTTTTAATATAAGTTATCAATATCATAGTACAAGTCAATGTAATATATGGATATTAAGTACTTTTCTTCACTTGGCATGCAGTGCAATAAGGTATTAATTCTACGTAGTGAAAAGGCCATATCATATATAATTAATTTCGATATTGTCTTAATTTAAAGACTGATTTGTCCATAGATTATGCAAACTTTAGATAATTATTATGTTGTATAAAATAACAAGAATTAATAAATTAATACTCAACCCTTTGAACTATTGTTGTAACTAAATGAAATGGAATTCATATAAGGATAAAGTGCTTAATCAAAGCTGCTTTGCTTTGGTCAATATTTAATAAGCACTAATGCTGAAATAGTGCAAATATGATTAATTAATAAAGCTTTACGTGTTCAGTTATAGCCCGCACAACCATTATCCATAAAACGGCATTAATTAATACTCTTCACACAGAATTATTGCGGATAAAATATAATAAATTCTTACGTGTTATTCATCATTTCTTACGTCAACATTAACGTCATATTATAAATATAATAGTAATAATAGTTATAAATAATTTCTAATCTCCAATTGGAGGGGAGTTAAAATCATCGTCACACTCCAATAATATTAATAATCTCCTTATAACTTCCAGGACATCAACCCACATAGATTTTTCAATGGGACCTGTCCACTTTTAATTTTTGATAATCACAATATTGCATATATATTTTATATGTTAACGTATCAATCATGATTTGGTTAGATGCTATCGTCACCGTACAATAAAAATGTATTGTATTCCCGTATATAAATATAATATACGTAAACGAAACTTCAGTTATAGGCTTCCAAGAGTTTTGTTTAATAACAAGCCGAATAAGAACAATATTTAACTAATAATATCAAACGGTTCTTATTAAATACGATGAAAGGACCCACTCTTTATGGCTCGATAAAGAATATTTAATTATCAATCAAAAAACCTTCCCCTTTCTCCCAATTAAACTCTCTCCTCTTACGCTACTTCACTTGGAGGGACGACGACAATCACAAGTTTCGGCGCTCGATCATCAATAGTACGGTTTCAGGGTGAACACGTCATTTACCCAGTTATTTATTTATTTATTCCCAATCTCTTGTCAAATGAGAATCGTTTTTTCAGAATATATTTTATTAAATATTATTTTACTATTAATATTAAAATCTGAATAATAATAATAATAATATTCTATTTCAATTTTCTTAATTATCTTTCAATGAAAATTGACAATACCAAGATTCCTAAACATAATGATAAAAAGGTGTATGTTAAATATTATTTGAAATTATTTTTATATTAGGTAAAGTTAGTAATATAAATTTTTTAAATAATTTTTTATCATATTTAGAATATTAAAAGAAATACAGATTTCTGATTTTTCCAAAAGAAAAGAAGAATGCATTTGAAAAATGAGAAATACAAGATGACATTCTAGAAGCAGGGTGTAGATTCACAATGATAGGGATGCCCTATGAAAATGAGATCTGTGAGGTTCGTGTTATGTATTGGTAATATACACAGAAATATTTTATTTTCTAAAAGAAATTAGAAATAGAAAAAAAAAAAATGAGATCATAACATGAGAGTATACACACGTACTATATTGAATTGAATCCAACAAATCTAATGCTATAGTTACCATTGGCGAGGCAGACCTACTCGTGAATGAGCCCTGAAACTGATCATCATCATAACCGTCCATCTATAGATTTTAGGATAACCATAACTATGTCTACGATTGTTACAAGTGCTCCCATCACTGCTGGGCGAAAAGGAAAGCCGCTTTTTCGGTGACACTTAATCAAACGGCCGATATTCCTGGAACTTGCCTCCCACTAAAGTAACGGTTCCAATTTTGCCACGTTGTATCTTATTCTCTTTAGTTCTCAAAAGTTTCAATAACAAAATTATGCTCAATAGTATCTTCTTTTAAATCATACTATCAGGAGTATGTTCCCATGAAATACATGCCAAGGATGATGGAACCAGCTAACTATATTCATATGTATGATGTGAAGATATGGGTATATTATCATGAGATAATGAATGGATGACAAATAATGACCAATAAAGGAAGGGGAAGTAATGATTACAACTGGGGTCGCGATGGCAACGCTTCCTTCCGAACAAATAAATGATTGAATCAGACGAGAGAGAGAAAGAGAAGAAACTATTTCCACAACACAAGACTGCGCAGCCATAGCCGCCATTTGCTCTGCGTTTCTCCGTCCTTTTTTTTTTTTTTAAATAATTTTTATAATTATTATCGTTATACATTTATTTTATTTATTTTGTAATTTATTGTTATAAAATATTTACAACTATTAAAAATAATAGTTGCTGGAGAGAGAAAGAAAGAGAGGGACTCCAAAAAGCACTTAATTTAAATAAATAAAAAACAAAAAACAAGTAGTCGAGATTCTTGAGAGAGGAGGGCAAGTATTTATAGCTATCATAAGACTAAGAGCTTCGAAAAGCCCTAGTATCATATTTTCTCTCCATGCGTTCTACGTATATGAACTGTTCCTCTTTATTTTTTCTAATTTCGAAATAGTCCTAACGAAACCTTGCCTCGCTGCTTTCTTGCTTAATCCGCACGGTATTCAGGCTTATTTTAGCGGTCTTGAAAAAGCTGCTCTTCCCCTCTCCACTCTATATAAACCTGTTTCACTCTTTTCGTATTCACTGAACAATCAAAGCAAAACCCCAATTCATAAATTTTGCTTGCTTCATTTTCTCTTGTTTCTTTCGTTTTCATACGTTTTCTTCTCGTGATTAATTTAAAAGAACAATGGAGTCAGAAAACTCTGTGAGAAAAAACATAGTAGTTAGAGAGTTTGATCCAAACAGAGATTGTTTGGGCGTAGAAGACGTGGAGAGAAGTTGTGAGGTTGGTCCCAGCGGCAAGCTCTGTCTCTTCACCGACCTCTTGGGTGACCCTATTTGCAGGGTCCGGAACTCTCCTGCTTTTCTCATGCTGGTACTGTGTATTGTACGATCTCTGTTCTATTTTATAAGACCATACATTACATTAGCCTTTGTCTTTTTCGTAGTCCTTTCCTTCCTCCGCATAATCCCTAATCTTTTCTATCACCCCGTCCGAATACAGCACTCTCACACTCACTCAATATATAGTTGATCAGAACACTACGTAGTTTTCAAAAACCGATAATACCAATTACACGTTTTGACTGCTTTGGGTTTTAACAACCATTTCCCTGTTTCTAAATTTCATCATTGGACTTGCTATTGACATATTCATTTGGGTTCACTAACTTCTGTGTTTTTGGTATTGGTTAGGTGGCTGAGATAGGTGATGAAATCGTGGGAATGATAAGGGGCTGCATCAAAACCGCTACGTGCGGCAAGAGAATCTCTAGAAACAATGATGCCAACAAGCCTCTCCCAATTTACGCCAAACTTGCTTACATATTAGGCCTTCGAGTCTCTCCCTTTCACCGGTATGTTACCCCTCTCTGTTTCATACTTATTATTTCATTATTTAAATTATACCCTTTTTGTATTACGTAAAACGTAGTTCTAAAACCTATCCTTACGCGATTGTTCTGTGTGACTTCAGGAGAGTGGGCATAGGTTTGAAGATGGTGAAAAGAATGGAAGAATGGTTTCGAGAGAGCGGCGCTGAATATTCTTACATAGCAACCGAAAACGACAATTACGCTTCAGTTAAACTCTTCACCGACAAATGCGGTTACACCAAGTTCCGGACACCGTCTATCCTGGTCAACCCGGTCTTCGCTCA
>JAWDEX010189170.1:1847-12954 GCA_035221805.1 Trichilia hirta | reverse complement strand
GCTATTTGTTTTCCCCCTTCCGGGAAACAATCGATCCTTACTTCTGAGGCTTTCTGCACCACTTGCTGCTTTTTATTACGTTCTTGTTGCTGGACCAATGCTTGTAGCTCCGCCATCTCTTTTTCTAGCAACTAATTTTTACGTTCCAATTTTATAATCCTCTGATTATCGATCTCCCTCAAATTTATTGGCTCTATCGGCCCTTCTTCCATTTGCCAAGACTCGCCTCGTTCATCTCTGGCAGTGGCTCAATTGGCTGGACTCTCGATCTAGTGAGCCAACACTTCATTCTCATTAGATGACTCTAAAGTGCCCCCTTTTCTCCCGTGTGAAAGGGACCTCCAGCTACTTCTTTTTGCACTTTCCTGGAAGGGCGACTGCGAGCGTTTTCGACCATATCTACACGGAGCACTTTTCGAACTTCTTCTTGAGGCTTTTTGCAACATTTCCCATAGACGATACCAATTGTTGATGCCCAAATTTTTCAGTAATGGAAGATTCGACACACCACACAGATTTACTATTGAGGTCGGCGTACAAACTTCTCGGAGATTGCCTGAAATCACAGAAAAATGAGCTAGGAGTGAAGCCGGCTTACTGACAAATAAACTCCGACACTCAAGTCAGTGAAAAGGTGCAAAGCCAAATAAAAAGAGAGGAATTACGGGTGTTTGATTGTTTTACAGACTCGGGAGGCTGGGCTTGAGAAAAGTGAATACAGTAGTTATCCTTTAACGCTCAAATTAAATCTTCTCTTAAAGCCCCCAAGTTAGGAGAAGAATAGTGACCATTCTCTACAGAAAAAATTCGAATCCTCTTTCATGCATAGCATTTACCTTTTATAGGGACCCTGCATGTGTGAGCATCGAAGAACGGGAGTTGGATTGGACAGAAGTAGGTATAGTGGTTAGATCAATCATTTCACCATTCCTTTACGCTAAGTCTGGCCTAGCAATGAGTGCCTGTAATTTTTTGTGCACGATGTTACCTAATATAACAGGACGCCCGAATAGTTACTTAAACAACGTAATGATTGGTCTTATTGTCAACTTTCTCTTTTTTTAAAGAAGCACAAGGATCGTCTCGGTAACCGATAAGGATTCCCTCGAAAATCAAAATGGATACTGAGAAATCGAGACGATCGTGTCAGATCACAATTTCTGATTAATCGAATCTTAAATCGAAAAATTTTAGACAAGAACAAATCTCAAATCGACAAATATCATCAAAAGAAGTACTTCCATGCTTCCTGATAATATTGATTCCTTCAATCTTAAAAAATGGGCAATTCAGATTTGGGTGTGACTGAAAATGATCCTATATGTTTACTTTTGACCTTTTTTAAAAGAAATAATGTCAATATCAGTTATTTTTTGAAATTTCATTTTCATTATCAATTAGGAGTTGCCCTATTTGAAAGGTCGTTTCAACTTTGCAAACTTTATAGTCGTTTTTTCAAAGCATGTCCATTGGTTCGCCAAAGAGAAAGATATTTTTCTCTAATTTTCTTTCTCACAATGAATTCAGACTGAAACTTTACTGGAAACTTTTTTTAAAGGAAAATTGGAATCTAAATATAGATATCTTCCATGAACTAAATGTTAAGAAAACCTAATGCCTATATCTTTCACAATGACATGAATAATTATCACTTGAAAAATTAGTCTTAGTCTTCTCCTTTATTTTAGGGTTCGTGTTGTGAAGCATTAAATTATAAAATGCAATTTTTCTACTTAGGTCATGATGCCAAGAAGGAACAAGCAGGTATACAATAGAACTGTTGAACATAGGTTCAACTAGATTTATGGGACATGATTGATGCATTGTTGCATGCATGAATAGGTTGTCTACCATTGCAAGATGCACGGTCCATGTGTAATTAAGATGTCGTAAGGTTACACCTACGTATAGTATCAACTCCCAAGTCACTGTTGTATGAGTTTTTATTATACTTCCTAATCTTAATTGTATTTTTAATTTTTCACTATATTTTTATAAATTAGATTTATAACCAGAAAAGCAAAATATCGTAATCTAAAAATTATAAATTATAATAAAAAATTGAAAACTGCAACCAATATCTTGACCTGTCGCACCGTGTTATAATTGCACTTTTGTATGAGCTATAATTAAAATCACATAATATTTTTAATTCTATGATTATTATTGAGTAAAAGTTAAAATATTAAATATTAATTAAAAATTAGTATTATAGATTTATTATAGATTTATTTTTAAAATTAAGTAAAAATTCATACAACCATATATGCCCTAATTAACACAAGACATCCACCACAAAGATGCCCATATATGTCGGAAAAGTGGGAAGAGCATCAAACATAAACTCTTCAATTGCGGTGGAAAAAATCTGTAATTTAGCTATCAGTCAAACTAAATACTTGCCACAATTTTACTGCTGAAAATTTGATTAAATAATTAAAATTTGTAATTAACTTTTTTTCTAGAACAATTGAATATTGCTTGCAACTACATTCATGTACAGATTAATGCTACTACCTAAAATATATACATTGAATTTTATTAAAATTAGCTACAATATGTGGAAGACAACTCATAACATTTCGAACAATTTTATTTTAATATTTTAATATATAAAATAATTTATCTTATTCATTAAAATATAAATAATATTATTGAATTAATTCTGCAATACTTTCTATTCTCATTCAATCTATTTAAGTGTTAAATATAATTTGATAGTCTCCACCAAATCCAAGATTAATTAATTTAAATTTATATTAAAGTTTATTTAAAACGAAAGAAGACAAGACAGACATTTAGGTAATCATGATAAACGACACTAACTTTGTCAATTGTCTTAACGTGATCTCATCTCGTCTTCCTTGATTAATTACATATAAAAATAAATTAAGCAACAATGAGTTTTAATCTTATACTAAACACAACCTTTCTCACATTCTGATTATTTTAATTAATTAAGTTTGTATTATTCAACAAAGTGGGAATATGACAATAAAAATAAAAATTTACATTAATTACAAATAATTTTTTTTTACAAACTAACATAATATAATATTAATAATTTTATATATAAATATAATTAAAATAATGCAGACTACATTATATTTTAAATTATTATATTATATTAGTTTATAGATAATAATTTATAAAAAAAAAATTATATATTTAGTATTATTTTAAAAACACGCATAACTCATACTACAGGTGGCAAAAATCTAAATTCAGAATGGATATTGTTGAATTCTTATTCATATTTAAACTAAAAAAATAATTATTATATTCGCGTAGATATTCAATTTTTATAAGTTACGGATATTTTTAATCCAAATATTCAAATATTTGGAGATTTGCAAAAGAATCAGATTTGTAATAGATTTAAATTTCAAAAAAAAATATTAATTCTAAATAAAACAAAAATAACAATAAATATACAAATATACTATTTTAATATAAAATAATAAAAATAATTTTAATTAAATATTTTAAGTAGTACATTAAAATTAAAAAAAAAAACACAAAACTAAACACTACAACACCATCATCAAATTTTGTTTAAATATAAGTAGATATTTTTTATAAATAAAAAAATAATAATTATAAAAGGTAATCAAAAGAATAATAATTTAATAAATAACTTAATGATATTTATTTTTAAATTATTTAATAAATAACTTAAATTATGTTTAAATATATTGTTATTAATTACTATTCAAAATTTAAAAATTTTATTTAATAAATAAATTTTATAAATTTATTATTTATTAAATACATTATTATTTTTAACTTATTTTATTTTGTGTATTATTATTTTGAATCTAATAAATTATTAATTATTTTTATTAATTTTAAATAATTTAAATATAAAATTATTAAAATACTAACTTAAAAATTATTATTATTAAAATAATAATTTGTAAACACACAAATTCTGCCCGACCGTATGGCCCATGCCTTACAATTCGTGCTGGGCCTCTTATTTTTTTTTTTTTTTTTTTTCTTTCTTTCAACCGAACACGACAAGAACTATTTTTCATAATCGACAAGACCTATTTGTCACCGGTAGTTGTGCTATATATTTTAAATTAGAATAATAAATTAATAATAGCTACATGAAAAATAGATTCTTAATAATAATAATAATAATAATATACGTAAAAATAAATGAAAAAGAGCTAAAGCATTCCACGGTATAATTAATTGGTATGCAACTAAGACATGCAAAAGAAAATTGGCAACAATATGATTTTGTCACCTTATTTTATATAATTTTTTAAAAAAATATTTAAACTTTTAAAATTTAATCAAAATAATATTTTAATTTCACTAAATTAAAAAATACTCATTTTCACTCTTATTCACTAATTTTTGATATTTTTTGTGTAATTAATTTAATTCTCATAAGTATTATCAAATTTTAAATTTTACAATCTATGTGACAATAGGTTTAAATTTCATAAAGTATAAAATATAAAAAATATTGACGAATAAGTGTAAAAATGAATATTTTTAACTTAATAAAATTAAATTATCTTTTGATTAAATTTTAGGAGCTTGAATGTTCTGTACCACCTATTTTATGTTATTAATATTAATGAGTTAAAATTAAATAACTCTAACTTTTAATTGGTAATAAAATTATGAAATAAGCTGCGCTATACTAATAAAATAATCAACTACTAAATATTTGATAAACTGTGCTGTTGAAAGTACCATGTGAGGGGTAAATTTTAATATAGTATAAAAGTTCTATAATTACTATAATAGATATATAATTCAATTGTCCGTAGTAAATATTATATCATATTAATATAATTGTATCCAATAGAATTCATTGCTCTAAGTGCAACTCTATGATCATATACTTAAAATTATTAAAATAAATTAACTTATTTGATAAAATTTTGATACTCTATATAAGTGAGTGATAAAAAAATTTTGTAATTTATAAAAATAAAAATATAATTATTATTTTATTAAAAAACAAAATTACAATAAAAAATTTAAAGATCAAATTAAATATATTCTTAGATTATATTATGGGGCATATTATCTGTAAGTTTTTGTCATATTGCATACAATGATTTTTTTTTTTTTTTAAATAATTAAATTTTTGTTGTCTGGTTCTGTAGTATTATTTATTTATTTATTTACAAAACTACCATTTATTTGAATAATATAATTCAAATAAAATGATGTTCCCATTTTTAGTTTATGTATTATTGAAAAAATATTTAAATTTTCTCAAATTAATTTAACTGGATATTAAATTATTTGATTATTTTGATATATTACTCAGGGTATCTTTCATTTTTTTTTTTTTTAATTCAAAAGTTGACTAATCATGTGGGTTATTGATATTAGAAAAGAAAAATCCTGATCAACAAATGCATGATCCTATTTACTTTTATTTTTATTTTTTAAATTATTATTATTGCCCATTCAATGTGGATGCTGGTAATAATTAAGGATTTTTAAAATTTTTAAATGTTCAAAGAGATTATATGCTTATTTCTTTTCTTTATTTTTATAATTTTTAAAAAAAAAATTTATTTATACCAAGAAAAAATATGAAAGAATCAATTGGTAATGGAGTAAAAACTTATCACATAATTCATTTTGAGAATCTATTGATATATTCATAAATTAATAACATTCACTATCATGCAATTTATATATCTAAATATCTAGTTAGTGAATGCAATTCTTTTTATTTATCCACACTAATTATTTTTAATTCATAATTTTCAATAATAATAACTATTATCATAAGAAATAAGTAATTATTATTCTAAACATACGATATTAAATATTATGGTAAATTGGCAGTACACACTAGTCTTTTGAAACATCATTATGATTTGTTTAATTATGATTATATTAATTTTTTAAAAATTTTAATATTATTATCTCATTTTCATGCTTTTGGGGTTAGGAATTGATTTGTTTTAGAAATTCTTATCACACGCGTCATGTGGTTGGATGAGAAGAAAGAAGAAAACCACTTGACTTGGAAATCATTTCACCATGAAAAATATAATTATTTATTATTATGTATAAAATATTCACATAAACTCACGATATAAATTAACTTGTTAATATTTTATTACTATATAGATATATGTATATATAATCAAATTTTGGTATATGAATTTATATTTTTGATGTTTAAATGATCTAATTTTCGTAGCATATATTCTATATTTATCACACCAATTTATTGTTTATACTAAGTAACATCAATGAAAATGAAAAATTCAGGGTCAAATTTAAAAAATTTTATATAATTTCTTTTATAAATTGATGGTATATTGTTATAGTATTACTTAATAGTATATACATTGTTTTTTTGTGTTAAAAAGTATATAAAATATATAATAAAATATTTTTTATTTTGTATGGATAGAATTTTTTATAAAATGTATGTTTATTAAAATAATAACAATTCGATTTTGATTTTAAAAAATTTTAAATACATTTTAATTATAATTGGGTCTCCCTAACTTAAAAGATTTTGTTAAGAAATGTCCAAGTGTAGTTTTTATATTTATTATTTATAATAATTTTTAAATTCTAATATAATAAATTATGCGTACATGGAAGTGCGTGATCTCTTTAAATACATAAATAATAGGATTTTTAAATAATTTTAATAACACGTGTCTCTGTTTGTATGAAGGACTGTGCCATAACACAGGTGATGACAATAAGTTAACCATTAATCGCAGTTAATAGAGCATTGATTAACTCGTATCCTCATTCAACGGGCCGTGCATCCACGCGCTAAATGATGCCAAACAACCATTTGTATTAGAAAAATCATGTGATGTGTAACATAAGATAAAATAGATGGACTTTTTAACTCTGGATCGACTCCCAACTCCGACTCCAATTCCAACCATATAGATAATTACTTCTCTTATTACTTATCATATCGTTCACTTCGTATTTTCTCTCTGTTTCCCTCACTTTCCCGGACATTTTCCGGAAATATATTAAAACAGTCCAAACATTTTGTACTCTCCCTTTATGGGAATCTTCTGTTCGTCATCTTGTTGTTAATTCTAGAACCAAAAGTCATTTCTGAAAATGGAGGGAGGAGTGCATGCAGGCACAGATGCGACGGCTTTTCGAGAGTGTTACTCTCTCGTATGGAAAAATCCTTATGTTCTTCGTCTTGCTTTCTCAGCTGGAATTGGGGGACTTCTATTCGGATACGACACAGGTAGAGTTAACCAAATATTTCTTCTTTTTCTTTCTCTATATGATGAAGTGACTCAATTTTCTCCCTGACTTCCTACGAATTCTGGTTTTTTATTTTTCAGGGGTGATATCAGGTGCACTACTCTATATCCGAGATGATTTCGACTCTGTGGACAAGAAAACCGTGTTACAGGTGACGTCGATTTATACACAATACGTATGCGTACGTGTGTGTGTGTGTGTGTGTGTGTGTGTGTGCGTACACAGTGTCTTCTCCTGCCTTTTTCCTTTGATAATGTTCTTGTTAATTCTTATTTCTTCCATCCGTTTTGAGACTGCTTTGCTGGGTTCGCCTTTGTTTACTGTCCTTATTTTCTGCGAAGTTGTCACTTGGACAGCATGCGGGGTTATCCACTAAATTATCATTATGTTCTGTTGCCCGTCTCGGCCTCGGGAAGATTGTATATAACTGGGTAGAATTTTTTCCATTTCTACTCTATCTTCCTTTAGTCCTTTTATTTCATCTTCATGATGTCAAATTTCGGTATTAAGTTGGAAAAAAAGCATTGAATTTTGGGGATAAGCGGACAAATGTTTTCATTTGTCGGAAAAGATGAAAACAGGTGAACGTTGTAATGTCTAAGAATTCCAGAATGCTATACTGTGGACACTATGGGCTTCAGACAGTTTTAGGCAGATATTGGGCTTTGATTTAGCCCAATAATGCAACGACTAGAATGAAGATATCTAGCAAGTTTACCGATCGGCTATATATTTGTTTTTGTTGCTTTTAGCAGTAAATATCCAATCCAACCTCGGAAAATTTTTGAAAATATCCTTTCTTGATTACCCTCTATTTCTTGCTGTAGAGTTCAATTTATTTGTGAATTTCTATTTTATAAACCAAGATTCCGTTTGATATTAGAGTATACTAATTTTTAAGCCATTACTGTTAGATAAAAATTTTATATGTTAAATATTTATATAAAATGTGTTAGGTCATTAACATTAAGTGTTGTCAAGTCAATTTTTGTTTTCAAGCACAATAAAAGTGCCACAATCTCCAAAGCCTAATTTAATTGTTCTATTTGACAATATTTGTTGAAAAACGAGTTCCCTAGCTTATTTACTGGAACTCAACAGAGTAGAAAAACATATGCTTTCATAAGGAGTTAGATCATAATTATGCATGGTGATTATACGTAAACAGGAAAGTATAGTGAGCATGGCTGTAGCTGGAGCAATCATTGGAGCTGCAATTGGAGGATGGATGAATGATCGACATGGTAGAAGAAGTGTGATCCTGATTGCAGATTTCCTGTTTTTTGTGGGGGCTGTGATCATGGCCGCTGCTCCCAACCCAGCTCTTCTTATCGCCGGACGAATTTTTGTTGGACTTGGTGTGGGAATGGCATCAATGACATCCCCTCTCTACATTTCTGAGACTTCTCCGGCAAAAATTCGTGGTGCCCTTGTTAGCACCAACGGTTTTCTTATAACCGGGGGCCAGTTCCTCTCTTACCTCATCAACTTGGCATTCACCAAGGTAAATAATTAGAAGATATTAGGAAACGCTCTCTAGTACTCTGCTAGTTTCAACAGCATTTATTATCTACTTCCATACATGGGATTAATCAGAAGTTAGTTGATTAGAAACTCTATAATCTAAAGCAAGTAATCTTGTATAGGCTCCAGGGACATGGCGTTGGATGCTTGGAGTTGCCGGTATCCCAGCTCTGTTGCAGTTCATACTAATGCTGCTGCTTCCAGAATCACCTCGTTGGCTATACCGCAAGGTCCTATTATCATTATTTCTTTTAGACTAATGCGTTTATGTGATGCTAAATTCACCGAATTACTAATTATGTTCTGTAAAATTACAGGGTAGAGAAGAAGAAGCGAAGGCCATACTAAAGAAAATATACCGTGCCGGTGAGGTTGAATTAGAAATTCGTGATCTAAAAGAGTCAGTGGAGAAGGAAATTGAAGAAGAAGGATCGTCTGAGAAGATAAACTTTATCAAACTATGGAAAACTAAAACGGTGAGACGAGGACTTGTTGCTGGTGTTGGCCTTCAGGTTTTCCAGCAGTTTGTAGGCATAAATACAGTTATGTATTACAGCCCTACCATTATTCAGCTGGCCGGTTTTGCATCCAACCAAACTGCACTACTCCTCTCTCTTGTTACCTCTGGCCTTAATGCTCTTGGCTCCATTGCTAGCATTTACTTAATAGATAGGACTGGAAGGAAGAAGCTTCTAGTCTTTAGTTTATCTGGCGTTATAGTTTCATTAGGGCTTTTAACAGCTGTTTTTCATGAGACTACTTCACATTCACCAATGGTTAGTGCGGCTGAAACATCTCACTTTTCAAAATACACTTGTCCAGACTATCATTCAGCTGCAATTTCTGATAGATGGGATTGTATGAAGTGTTTGAAGGCTTCATCTCCAAACTGCGGGTTCTGTGCTTCATCTTCCAATAAGGTAAAACACATTTCCTCTTCAATTCAAGACAAGCCTGTCATGCCAATTACCTAATCTGTTCTTATCATTTTTACGGCTTGTATATTGCAGCTATTTCCAGGAGCATGTTTGATCTCAAATGACACAGTGAAGGATCTCTGCCATGACAAGAGTAGGGAATGGTACACAAGAGGATGCCCGAGCACATTTGGATGGCTTGCACTAATTGGTCTGGCACTCTACATTATATTTTTCTCTCCTGGAATGGGAACTGTCCCATGGATTGTGAATTCAGAGATATATCCTTTACGTTTCCGAGGTGTTTGTGGTGGAATGGCCGCTACTGCAAACTGGATATCTAACCTCATTGTTGCGCAATCCTTTCTATCTTTGACTCAGGCAATCGGAACATCCTGGACGTTCCTGATATTCGGTGTTATCGCTGTTATGGCCTCGTTCTTTGTACTAATATGTGTTCCAGAAACAAAGGGACTTCCGATCGAGGAAATTGAGAAGATGCTAGAGCAAAGAGCTCCGCACCTGAAGTTCTGGGAGAAGAGGCCCTTGCCAGACAAAACCCAAGCTGTGTGACCAAACAAAAAAAGAACAGAAATTTATATGTCGAAATTTGAATAGAAAACACCCTGACATTGTTCAGTGGTGATATTTAGTTATGTTGTTTTCTCTATAGGGAACAGACCTAATAGGGAACAGACCTAATAAGTATTTTCTTGAGGGACAAGGCAATCTATGAAAAATTTGCATTCAGTTCTTGCATACTCTTTCGTCCTGCTAACATTCACCCCATTTTTCATAACTTAGTTGTTTTTTTGCCATATAGTCACCCTTTTGACTGAGCTGAATGCGTACATCAAAGTGTAATATCATTCTTTCTTTGTTGTTTTCAGTATTTTATTGCAACTAAGGCATTCTTTGCTTTTAAGAAAATTAAGGCTTGTATAAAATCCTTGCTACCAAGAAGCCTGTTTTCTTTTAGCTGCATATTTTGCAAAACTTACTCAATTAAACAGTGTAGATTAGCACAATTACTGATTGGTGGTTATTACGAAGTTAAGACTTCTGTCAAATACGTAAACAAAAGTCCTTCAGTTATGTCTACTGATTGGTCATCGATACGAATAAGATGAAGTTAATGATGAACGATGTTGCCTGTGTAAATAGTTGGATAACCAAGTGAACAAAACTGAGTTTGTGGATAAGCCAGTGAGTCGAGATACTTCAGTCCTAATAGAAACAAAAGTTACGGGAAAGTATTATTTTCACAAGGTCAAATTATAGCTTTTGCATCAGAAGCAATTTAGTACTCGATATTGTCAAATTCAGCTCATCAAGATAGTAGTCCCAACTGCCATCTTGAACTTCTCCCCACCATCCTTCACTTAATTTGTTCGACTCTAAGAAATTTCCCTCACCGTCAA
>JAWDEX010189159.1:0-12956 GCA_035221805.1 Trichilia hirta | reverse complement strand
TATCTTGTACTGATATTAGAATCGTTGAAGGAATTTTTTTTTTTTTTTTTACGACAAGAAAATTCCCACACTGCATCATGATATCTTGTAATGATTTCTTCTCTCTTTTTTTTTTTCTTTTATAAAAATAAAATTTTCGTATTTAATCGTTTCTAGTCAATTATATCAATTATACAAAAAAGTAGACACTTACTTTCAAGATACGCGTCAGTAAATTACACGATATTTATTTAAAATTAAAAAAAATTATATATAAAAATTATACTGTAGTGATATTAAATATAATATAAAATTTCGACTTGAGCTTTTTAATATTTCAACAAAAAAGAAATAACGGGGGTGAAGATTGAATTTAAAATCAAGAGCTCTTCAGGAGCAACTCCCGTCACCAGCCCAACCCTGAAGGTTTTTAAAGAGTTTTTTTTTAAACAAAGATAATGAGGTGGGTTAAAATATCTAGTATTGATAATGTGATAAAATAATTATTTTTGTTATGTAATTAAGGGATAAAAATTAAATTATCAAAAATTAGTTAAAATATAAGTAAATTTTATTAAAATTTGATATTATTAAATATATTTTATAACTTTATTCTTAAAATTAAATAAAAATGAATTATAGTAACTATGCACTTAATTGCATAGTAATACGTCTAAATTTTTCTGTAATTCTTAAATAGCGAGACATGAAAACTACTTGATGGCGTTGGCGTAATCGGAAGGAATTAGAGATTTAAATTGACATCTAGAAAGAGATGAACAATTCACTTTTGATTAATTAGTTTCTCAAAGTGGAGGGTGATGACTGACGAGATGAATGTGAAATGCCAACATGATTTCTTAACAAAATAATAAGCCGTTTTGTTATAGTTAATTAATTCATTAATAATTAATTTAATTTTATCATTTATCATTCATTATATAACCTTCAGCACAAGATATGAATATTCTGGATAGTTGTGACGCAAAGTATTGATCCAGTCTCAAACTTGCAGAAAATTAAAAAGATTCAAAAGAACCCGATGGACACAGATGCTTTGCACTGGAAGCTAAGAAATCCAAAGAGGAGACAAGAATAATCAAAGGAGTTGAAGCTTCTCTGACACAGCTTGTCTTTGCCTACAAAATCCCGTTTATCATGCAACCATTCTCGTCACCACTCAGGATTCAATTCACTGATCATCACAGATTTTCAGCTTATCATCAATAGTCATAGTATTCAATTGTTTCTTTCTTAGGAGGCTAGAAACATGGTGAAGGGGATGAGATTAGATATCAATGGCAACAAAAGCAACGCATGTCATGCATTGGGACTCTTTTTTCTCATGCTTTTGATGCAAAAGAGTATTGCAAGAGAGTTCCCAGTTGGAGGGAAGGGTACCTGGGGTGCTTCTGCTGATAACACCACTCTCGGTTACAATCAATGGGCAGAAAAAAATAGATTTCAAATCGGAGACTCCATAGGTAACTAGTTTATACTTATTAATAATTCAATGAGCTATTCATTTGTTTTCAAATGAAGATCAAGATGAATTTGGAATCAACCTTCTTCTCTTATTCGATTGATCCATGTGGACTGTAGTTTTCAACTATGCATCCGGGCAAGATTCAGTGCTTCAAGTAAACAAAGATGCTTACAACGACTGCAACACAAACAATCCCATTGCAAAATACACCGATGGCCACACCGTCTTTACCTTCAACCAATCTGGGCCTCACTACTTTATCAGCGGCAATAAGAGTAACTGTCAGAACGATCAAAAGTTGGTGGTGATCGTCTTGGCAGACAGAAGCAACCGCTATTCAAACTCAACTCAAACGAGCCCATCTTCTCCGCCTTCGCCTTCAACCACCGACGTGGTCACACCAGCTCCAGAGCCTTCCGGTGAATATTCTCCACCAGAAGGAATCGCTGAGGTCAACCCAACTCCAGCTCCACAAGCTCCTCCAAGTGCAGCACCTTCCACCTTCATTAGTCTTGTCGGTTCCATTGGAGCATTTGCTGCTGTTTCTCTTCTTCTAGCATTTTAACTTAGTTAAAGCTCTTACTCTTGGTTTGGTTTGCATGCATGGTGAGTTGGGTTTGATTTCTGAACTCTCTTATTGTTTTCAAGATTTTTTTGTATGTAGGGAAAGGAAATAAATGGAACGTATACCATGTGCATATTCGCATAAAATATTTTCTTCTTGATTTTTTTTCTTCTTATGTTACATGCATCGAATTGTTGATTCAATACTTTGGGCTTGAATCAACAATCAGTATATCATGTAACCAAACATAATAGTTTTTTCTATATCATCGCCCTTGTGCCAAAACCTGTTAAAATTTGAAAAAAAAAAAAAAAAAAAATTCAACCTGAAAACAATAGTAAAATAAATTGAAGTCATTCTCAGGAGAAAGGCCAGTTACGAAGATGGACTCGCATAACGAAAACAATTTCAGAAACCAAATGACCAAAGGTTTTCCAAGTAAACCATTGTTTTCATTACGACAGGGCATCAAAATAGATGTTATCCTGGCGTGGTCATCCGCCGGAACAAATGGGATACACAACTTCACAAAATTCTAATAATCTTCGGTTAAAAAAATTGATAAACCCTAAAAGATCATTTCCTACAAAAAGCAAATGAAATGAGAAACGTGACTTCTCGAGCTTCTTTGCAGACCTAAAATTGGGTACATTATTTTCAATTTGTTTTCAGAGGATACAAGTCTCCCTATTGAATGGCGTATAGAAAAACTAGGTTTCTTTACATACTAACAAATTTCAACTTTCTATCAAAAATTTTTGCCTAGTTCAACCTTTTTCATGATTCTCATCGTATTGTGCAAAATTGAATCCAAAATCCCAGCAACCTGAAACCCACAGGCAAGGACTATTATATAGTAATAATGTGTCGGTGAATTGCTAGAAAGGGCAGAATTAAAAAAAAAATACAAACCGTAAAAACACCCCCAATAATAGCACAGACATTGGTGATGAAGTGCGAAAAGGACTTCGAATGTTCTGTTATCACAACCTGTTTAAGGAAAATAAAGAGATATAAAACTAGAATAAGATAATATGGTCAATATTTGTTTTCATTTTCAGAAATGTAAGTATAACTGATATCATGGAATGATCTGTTACTTAACCTGCATGGGAGAGAGCTCAAAATGAAATTTTGCGGCAGGTATATATATGCTCTGTGCCAGGCTACTGTGGGCTGTGTACTCGTACTCCTCAAGTAATGGATGTTCAAGAGAATATCTTCCTGTTACCACCTCGGTTTTAACTATTTGAAGATAATGCTCTATCTGCAAATGTAACAGTCAGAAAACAGCAAATCCATAGAGTGGTTGAATGTAAGATATGCCGTGAATTTCAAAAGGCCTACTGCTCATTGAACATCAGAAAACAGCAAATCCAAATAGTGGTTGGGTGTAAGACATGTTGAGAGTTGCAAAAAGCATACCAGTCATTGAGTAATTGAATATTTTAGCACTAGTAAGGCAATGGTTTATGGGGTCAGCTTAGTGTGGGTCAAGGCAAGAATGAATTGTTTTTGAGCTAATATGCATAAAGAGGATCATAGCACATGATACATCTTAAGACTAAAAGGATCTTTCTTACTTATCGCACATGCCATTCCGAAGGAAATAAATAAAACAAGATTCAGTCACTGGGTCTTTTAGCATCACAGATCTTTTCCTTCCGCATCTTCCCTTTCACTACTGTCGCTTGCAAACTTTCCATTTTAACCATACAAAAAAATTGTCTTCAATATGGTAACTAAAATAATAAGAATAAATAAGAATATGTAAAATAAATAGGCATTCATCACAGAATAAATCATAAAAATGATGCATCAAAAATCATACAAAATAATTAAGAATACTAAAACCCCACTTTCCTGTAGCTTAAACACATTCTAGAAGCCTATGTCCTTCTTGTCTACAGCAGGTTCATATTTATCTATTCAACACATCAAAACATAAATATAGTGCAATGCTGCTACAGCAGTATTTGATAAATAAAGTAAGTAACAAGAATCATGTGAAGTTACTGACTTACCGTAACATTTGCACCTAAATCCCGATGATTAATGAATGACTGGCCATTCAGCTTGTCATGACTTCCTCCAAGATAAGGTATCAATCGCTGAACATCACTCATCAGCTTAGGTGACAGTTTCCGACCAAATGAAAGATGGGATATGACATGTGACATATTCATTTGAGAAGTATCAAATGAATGGGCTCCTGAATGAGCAGAGATGATAAGATTACCAGGAACCTGTAGAGAACAAGATAGCTCAAATTAAACACTTAAGACATATGCTAGTCTCAAACAGTTGAGCATAGAACGTTGCATGCACATTTCAATTACTCCCTTTCATTTCAGTTTGTGTAACTGTCATTCAGCAGGACCTAGAAGCGAGAGAACCTAATTCATAATGGTGAACTGTGATCTAAGCTAATGCTACATTAGTAAACATTCATTCAGGACATTTACCTTCTTTACACGCACATATCCTTCAATTCTGCATCCTCCTGCGTTTGGTGCTGGTCTTTTGACATTCTCTGCTGTATTGTTATGTTTACTGTCTAAAGCTAGCTTATGAGACTCGACATGAATTGGTGTAACCAATCCTTCCATAGTCTGCAAAGGACAAACTCTTCAGATCACTCCATTTCACCTAGTGAATAATGTCCAAAATTGCAAGAAATATATAAGCCAAAATTCCAATTTGAGAGTGCTTAACCTTGACCAGACTATCAGTATCTCTATCTCCATAATAAGATTCATGATCATGGTGTCCATGTTCATCTCTGGAATAAGCATAAATCAGTAAAAAGATTGAATAGTAAGAACCGTAAACATGAAACAGAAGAAATAACCTCACAAAAAAACATATAAACTTAGAAAGTATTGGACAGAATAAATGGATTATTGAGCAACTTATGAGTGTCATGAACTGAAGAAGCACTTATATTCTGAAATTTTTTGCCTATTTTCTTTCTGCCGGATTTTAACTCTTGGTAGGATAGTGAAAATCAAAAGTTACCGTGGCACAAAAGAAAGGCAGAAATGTTGCCTACGTTTTTTGACGAGAGATTCCTTGCGTATAAATCAGAATGTTCTGCTACCATGAGTATATGTACTTGTGTGTGAGTGTTGGCATTTGAGTGGGGGAAGGACAGCAACTTCAGAACAAGTTTTTACACATAAATATACAGGCAGGCTAAAGAGAAAAAAAATAATGTAGATATTGCGTTAACATATGATACAGAACTGTTAGAGGCTTTATGGTCAAAATTCCTTGTGAGTTAGACAAATATAAGTGTTATAAAATTATCTTTAATAGAAACAATGAAAAGAAACATACATATTTAAAGTTTTAAAAAAAAAGAAAGGAACAGTGAAAAAATCTCATTACCTAACATCACTTCCTTTGCGGAATATACGGATAGACGGATACGCTTGTATGTGATGCCTGAACATTCATGATGAAGAATGTGTCAAAAACGAAAGTAATAATCACAGTTGCAAGAATGCAAAATTGGAAAAGAAATGAGAAACAGAAAATTATTTCAAAATGAGAAAACATTGATCTAGGAAATACCTCCTACACAATTCAGCTTCTACAGTGCAATCAACATTTCCCAAAAGAATACGCCCATCCATTTCAGGATCATATCTGTAAAAGAAAGCAAGAATGGATAACAAATCCTCAAAGCATGTTACCAAAACAGGGCTTACAAAGCTAACTAAATGACAAGACCTATATATTCTTTACAAAGTCTATCTAAGATAAAGAATCAAGGGAGAAAGAAAAAACCTTTCTCTCAATATTTGGGCTGCTTTCTCCCATGATGGTTTCTGGAAGACAAAGAAATAGACAGGCAAAAAGATAAAAGGAGGGTGAGAAATGAGTACTGCATAACATCATCAGAGCAAATCTAATTATACAGTCAATCAAATAACAGAACCCACAATGATTGTACAAAAAACATAGAAAGTTCCACATACAGACAGAGAGTAGCAGAATTAATCAAAGTAACGAGGGCATTTATGTCACTGCGAGCAGGCTCACACATAAGACACCGATGTGAACTAAGTTAATGAATTAAGTTTAGCAACTATATCAAAACACAGTAAAGAAAATAGTTCAATTAGGTAAAACTAGGCAACGACAATTCTAGAGAAACAGGACAAACTTTGAAAAATAAATGGTGATAATTAAAGTACCAGGCGTTTACTCCAGTAACACCATGGAGCATAAAAATTGACAACTAAAACAGGATACCTGAAAAGGGAACATGTAATAAAAATCAAAGAGGGTATCACCACAATTGCCACATAGCAAGAAAAACTTGTGATCAAATAATTAAAACAAAGAATTTATCGTTTATGGTTCAGAAATGGCTTACTTACTGATGTGCATAGCTATCAAAATTAGTAGCTGTTAGTGGCACAGAGCCTTCAGCGGAATCCTCATCAACTTCCTCCCCATGCTTGATTAAATGTGTAATGGGCACTGAGTGAAATTCAGAACCAGTGGGTCTCAAATCATGATCTATAGAAAACTTGCGGATAGTTTTTGTTATATTTAACCTGTTCTGAAAACAAAAACAGCACAATATCAGACTGGTTCTTAAAACATTGAGAAACTTAAAAGACCAAACAAGGATCAGTTACAGTAAGAGATAACAACAGGATCGGAGGCCGGTAATTTTTCTTTCATTCTTTCCAAGCTGAAGAAAGAGAGATAGATGTAAAAAATCAACTTCTCATTAACAAAATTTCTATTGGCAACCTCGTAAAATCAGAGGACAAATGCAGGTTTAAACTTTTCAAGATCTATATGAACCAGAATTATCACCAAACAAATGCAGCCTTTGACAAATTAAGTATTACGCCTCTACATGACAAACTCTTTTGCAAGATTAATCATAACTAATTCAAGTTTGTTAATAACCTATTTTATTAAAGAGATCTCTTCTATTATCTTGAAATAAATACTGGATAGAAGTATTACTGAAAAGAAGTGCAATAACTAAAGATTTTAAGTAAATCAATGACCACATCCTAAATAAAATTTAGATATTAAAATAGAAGTACAAGTTTTGCTTCTGACAAAAAAGTAAAAAGCATCAGAATTTGATGACTTACAGTTCCCAACACATCACTCACGTCAACTGATGCAAATTCACATGACAGTGAGGGAAAACTGAATGACAAGTTGAAGATAGTCAGCTAACACAATTATAGGAAAAAATATGCTTTTAGATAGACATTATGAGCATAAACATTGTATAATTTGAATTAACAGCAATATTGCTGGAAGAACTAGGCCATGAACTTTAAACAGAAAATATACAAGATAAAAGCATGGGCTCAACTATGGGAGACTGTAAGTAACAACTAAAATTCAGTTTGTATTTAATTAAATTGCTGTTGATGAGTATCAACATACATATGTTAAGAGAAATTTATTCAAAATAAAATCAGTTAAAAAATAACTTGGAAATTACGTCTGTCACATGAACAACAAGGCTACCCAAACACAGATTATTGTTGCTGCAGCATTCAAGAGACATATTCCTGCAGGTTGAAGCATTCAGTGTTTCCACTTCTTGCTAATTCTTATAATCTACTACCTTCTTGAAGACTGTTGTAATATCCTCAACTGACTTTAATTACCAGATGACAAGAGAACAAGACATTCAACATTTTGACTTGATAAAATTCAACTGACTTCTACCTAAGATGTTAATATGTCCTCCAACACACTAAACATCAGCAGCAATCTTTCACAACCATTTTGAGGCCACTAGCGTATATCTGAGAAGCAAAATATGCCTTATAAGAATGCACATAAATTAAAGAAACAATGTGCACGGTCAGCATTCTTAATACAATCCACATTCCCTACTTTGAACTTCACCATTAATTCTAACCCATTAGTAAATTATGTGAGAATTATATTATAATAATAAAGCAATATAATCTGCCTGCTTAAATATTAATAACAGAAAAGGACACAAGCAGATACAAGTGTATATAATCCAAAAGATGAATAGCAGGATTAGTCTAAGCGTGACGTCAAAATACTACAAAACAAAAAGAGATATCGCTTAACTGATATCATAGAACTCTACCTGATGTTAAAATCAATGCGTAAGAAGTCCCCATCAGAACTCCTGTCAACAATAACAGCTGTGGAGGTCATCACTGTCAAATAATTATTGAGTTCCTGCAAAATGAAAAAATTATTTATACAAGATACATGACAAGCCATTATTAAGATTAAAAATTACCAAAGAGGCAGCAAGGGTACAGGAAAGCGGGTAGTGTTATGCATTGGCAGAAAAGTAGTAAAAAAATAAAGAAGAAGAGAATTTGAGTATAGAATAAAAGCAAAGAAAACTCCAGCAATGCATTATCATATACAAACCACCTATAAGGATAATAATATACTAAAGTCATCTAAATTCACGTTATCTAACTAAAGATGTACAATGTCGCAAGCTAGTACCTACCATTCCAAATAAAAACATCATAGATAGGGCTGCTATAATGGATAACCCTGCACCAGATAGTGATGCCTCAGTCAAATCCCTTGGAATTTTCCTGCAAACATAAAAGAAATAAGTAAACATTATCGACCTAATTTTTCTATCCATATTGCTTACTACTTGTGGACAGTGCACAAAGAAAAGAAAAGGTTAATTTGCCTCAGCCTACCAATTTAAAAGAAAAATACCCTCTATTGGTTTCATCCGCTCCAATTCCTCGTCTGGTACATCAAGAACTAACGCCTTCAAGTACACCAAACCAAGTTTTTTCTTTAATATTTTTATTTCAAAACCAGTTGTACCACTTAATTCCTAAGATAAATCCTCTTCCTCCCCATTTACATTCTTTTTCTACTCCTCAAACTTAATCATTTATATTATGAAGTTACTAGAACGAAATTCTTTACAAAACTAGCGATCAATTTAAGGCTACAACACTTAAGCACATATCACTACTGTATGAAACGTAATTCTAGTCACGCATCACTATACTTTTACAAACATATTAATGCTAGCGCGAATGCTATAACTCTGCATGCACTAAAATTATTCATTTCGCGTTATCCTTCATAATGAATCAAAATCCAACCACTAAGCATAACGAGTAACCAAATCATTTGTATTAGAATTTCGTTTAACATTCAGTCTAATTCACCAAAAATAACAATCCAAAAACCCAAAATCCAAGAAATTCTAATGCCAAAACCGTATACACTGCAGTTCAATATTCCCAAATATAAAATAACGTAAAATGAAATCATAATTCAATAAAAACATTGGAAAAAAACACTTGCGTTGAGCATCAAATGCTGTGGATCAATACAAGACATAAAAATAACGAAAAATGGAGATCTAACCTGTAAAAATCGACGGATTTGATCCTGCTCGTGGAAATCATGATTGCTCTCTGCTACGAAATCAGATTTCACAAGAGGAATGAAGGCATAATAGATCTGGCGGAGATGAGACAAGAACAAACGAAACGAATTTCTTATAAATTCCACTCTGAAATCTGTATCAGATTGCGCTTACACCGCGGTGGGTTTTGCACTTATTGGGGGATAATAGCACTCAGGTCCTTATTTTGGTTTATTTTTACAAATAATGGCTCACATTTTTTGTGAAAGTTACCCATCTAGTACTGAGTTTCGGCACCGACCATTATAATTTGCATTTTAATAGTATAGAATATTTTAGTTATTTTGACAATGATTAAGACTTATTTGTAAACGATTCAGAAACTATGTCAATACTTATAAAAATAAAGAAAACCTTGGTATGTTATTAGTTATTGCACCATTTTAATTTTATTTTGGATTGGGTTTAAGAGTTGTCAAATTTTTACCCATTTTTTAATTATTAAATTTTTTTTTTAATGCTTGAAATATATATAATTTAATTTTAAAAATATATTGAATGAATTTTACTAATGGGTATCACTTATTATTGTTTTTATATTTAAGAAGTTATAATTTTAAATGTATCAAAATTATTATTTATTATTATATTAAATATTAAAATTTATTATAAATAATAAATATAAAAATTTTAATATGCGTGTTAAGAATAACTATTAGTAAAATTTATATTGATAATTAAAAAAATAATAAAATAATTTGTGTTAAAAGAAGTAATGCGTGTGAGTTAGCGGGATCTACTTATTACGGATTACTGACCGTTTGATTTGAATCCTGCTGTCCCGCAGTCAATAGTACTCATTAATACGAAAAAAGGATTTGTGCCATTTATTTAAATTGTAGTTCCTAAATTACAAACTAAGAGGACCCATTTCCGTATGCCGAATGCAATGCCAATACTTTTCCATTTTTTCTTTTTTAAATAAATCGACGGTAACCGAAGCAGCAAATCTAGGAAGTGGACGTCAGCACGTGATCCAACTTAAAAAGAAAAGAAAAGAAGAGAAATGGCGATTCATCCTCCCTTACTCAGGACCTTACCTTTGTTGAAAGATAATATAGATTAAGAAAGGTTTCGTTAAGTCAATAAAGTCAATGTGTCAAGTAAAAGTTTCAATCAAAATAAAGAGATTGACAGGTAAAAGTATTCATAACAACGTAAAACCATTTATAACCTTGCTAATTATTTTATAACAAAATCGTTATTATTTAAAACCTTAATATTAATACATTTTTAGTCATGGTGTATTAAAATATATACTAAAATATATTTGAAATTAAAGAGTTGTGACTTCAAAATAAGTTGAAGTCTTAAATATTAATTAAAAAAATAAATAAATATAATTTTAATTCTGAAATTAAGTACAAGCTAACAACATTAATATTTAATATTTTATGCTTTTATTTTACAATACCTGTAAGGTTTGACATGAAAAATCTTAGTGATCGGAAAGAGAGAAATAATGTTAATAGATAAACAAATATGTGAATGATAATCAAACCATAAATGAAAATGAATGTTTTTGTCATAACTTAAAAATATACATTTTCTTAAAAATTCATAAATATAAGTCTTGTTATATACTTTAAAAGTAAAGTTAAAAAAATATTTAATAATATTAATATTAATATTTAATAATATTAATTTTTATTTAAAATATTTAATATTAACTAAAAATTACATAAATTTACATTAATATTTGATATCTGAAACTTTTATTTTATAATAATTATGACTTAAAAAGTCACCTTATCACAATACCAATAGAGACAATCTTGAATGAACATTTCATTTTATTTATTATTTATTTAACGTAATATTATAACATAAACATTTTTTTTTAATTCAACCAAATAACTTAAAATTAAAAAGTAAAAACCAACATAAATTATAAAAATATAATTTTAATAATTATTTAATATAACGTTAATATAAATAATAGAATACTTTTATATGAAAATAAAATTTAATGTAATGTTACGCTAAACAGGTTAATATATTAAATTCAATACCGTAGTATAGGATTCAATTCAATCTTATCCTTTTATCCCACGTAAAAGTTTGTATATATATATATATATATAAATTATTGAGTGAACGAAGTAGAGTTGTGTTATTTAGGCTAGCCCAATCCTTCATGTTTGTTGGGCCAGGTTAGTTTTTAAGCGGGCTTAACTCACAACAAGCTCATCTTAATTTAATATTTATATCATAAAATTACAATTATTTTTTCTTTTAAAAAAATACAATAAATTTTTTATTAGTATTTTGATTATTATATATATTATAAAAAACTTAATTTAGATGACTTATTATTTTTTTAAGTTGAAAAGTAATTGAGAATATTAAGACAAATACATATGCCATGAAAACCGAGAATTGCATGCATCACTATAATTTTCATGCTTTTCAACTTGAGCACTGATTTAATAAAACGCAAAACCTTAGGGACAGATTTGATAATAACCGTTATTTAAATAGAGTCGGCAAGGCAAACTAAGCTCCCTGCTACGACACCGTTTCACTTATCATTTGACGGAACAATCGAGTAAATGCTTCGTCGTCGTTTTTATCAACACTAGAAAACCGGATAATGTCACTTAATTAAGGGAAGAAATGGCAGCCTGTGTACTACTCAGAGCTCTCTCGAAACGATCTCTATATTTCCATACGCCATTCATTTCTCGATCCGTAAGCTATTATCTCCTCAACTTAAGCTAAACACTTCGATTTTTTTCATTTTTTTTTTTTATAGATGCATCACAGACGTTGTGTATTCTGAATTTGAATTATTCAGTGAATCTTCCACACGAAGTTATAACTTTTAATTTTTCTTTAAATTGAATTTTTTTCTTATGTAATTTTAGGTATATTTGTTACATTTGGATTTTCGTAAACAGGTTAGCACATTGATTCTAGCCGAACATGAAAATGGTTTAATCAAGGGCCAATCGGTGAGTGCAGTAGAAGCAGCAAAGTCGTTAAATGATGATAATTCAGTTTCAATGTTATTGGCTGGGTTGGGTCCTTCACTTAAAGAAGCTGCTAAACATGCTGCTTCTTGTCACCCTTCCATCTCTCAGGTATCTGTGCAATATCTTTTATTTTGTTATTATTTGTTTTGGAAATTATGTCTTTTACGGAGCCTCTCCGAGCAGGCTTGTTGTGTACCGAGTTTATTTTGCTAAGGAGGCTTCTAGGGGTTCTTTATCAATGTTAAAAGTGCTAGTGCAAATCGTCGAAAACACTTTTTTCTTTCTAGAATAAAATGGTTATAATTTATGATCGAAATGGGCATAAAAAAGAAAAAAATGAAAGTTGTTTCAACATTTATATAAGGAGCGTTACCAAAGAAAGTTGCTTCTTACTTAAGCAATTCTACTTGCCCTCCTATATCAAAAGATGGACTGGTCAAGGAGTATCTTGTCATGGAGGAACATTGGTGGCGGTGGATTATTGGAATTTGAAATCCTATG
>JAWDEX010189110.1:0-12961 GCA_035221805.1 Trichilia hirta | reverse complement strand
AGATATAGAGGGAGAGAGAGTCAAATAGAAATTAGAAAAGACTTGTAGTCAAGGGGATGATTTGTGCAAAGAGCTGGCAAAGCCTGCTCTTTATAAGCAGAGGAGGAGGGGGGTGAGGTGGGGTAGCGCCAGTTGGCAAAGAAATTTTGCGAAAATGCTTGTAGAATTTTTATGATTTGTCTCCTTAGGAACCACCAAACCAAGAAGAGCAACCGTGTAGGTGAACTTAAAAAGATAATTGGTTTTAAAAAGGCTCATTAAGTCCTTTTCTTGCTTTATATAGACATCAAATGAGGTGAAAAAGTTTTCTTTATTAAGCTGTGGAATTTTAAACGGGATACAATAAAACCATACAAGTTCTAAAAATTGCATAATCTACGAACACAGAAAAGCTTCTCCTCCAATGAACGAACTTCAGAATCATTCACGTGGTTTGTTGAAGTTATATCATTCTTGAACAGCTAGGTAATTTTGCAAAAAAGCATGCCTATTGGGCAAAAAAAAATAAGATGTAAAAAATTCTCTGTGTTAGGATTTTATTCAAATTACACCTCTCCTGTTTGACTCTCCTCCTTGCAGGACAATTTGGTTGGGTAGGTCCATGCCTGCACCAGAAATCTGTATCAATGTCCGTACCAAAACTTTCTCGCATGTACCCATGCTATGTATTCTCGGGTTCTAGAGTGTCCTGTAGCAAAGGAAACATTTGTGTTTTCTCCATGGTCACAGGTGATCTTTACCAGTTTACTCTTCCCGAGCAACATTCTAGCTGGCCAACACAATCCATATAATGATGAGATTATGCTTTTAACCCGAGGAATTGTCAACATGTGCCACCTACACTTTTGGTATTTGGGACCCTCCTCGCTGATTGTGTTTTCGGTTTTCCAGTTAAGTTTGCTACTCTGATTGGTCTTTGGTTAGGCACAGAATTCATCTGCTATATCCTTTGTATAGTGAACAAACTGTTCGATTCAGTATTCTTTTCTGTGGGACCATCACCATGGTTCGGTGACAATCCTGTTTGCCAGTCTTCTATGTTTATTAAATATTAACAACGTTTATTGGCTGCTTGACCTAGTCTTAATTCATCAAACAATTCACATGCTGCAAAACACGAATCCGTTGATTATCGGTTCAATCACGGAAACATCAACATCAAAGTATAAAACCATGTTTCACATGATCATTAATTAATGATACCTTGTCAACGCAAAGGTAATGTGAAAACAGTGTCAGGGCCGGCGGATAATCGTGGCACAACAGCATATACAGAAACGAAGCTTACAGTCATTGAAAATGAATTAAAAAAAATGTGATAAACGGGTAGAAGTAGTATTGCAGAATGAATTACTCCATGTTACTGTGACGGGCCTTGTCTTTTAATGAGCCAAACACTTTAGATCTCATACCAAGAAATGCCATTACTTACAACAAACGGTATCAGTGGATGATATGTTTGTCTTATCGTTAGTTGTTATTTTAGTATGGCAGCCAAAGTGACAAGATTGGCCCTTGAAGTTCTTGCACTTAACTTTTAATCCGATATAGTTAGAAATTATTGTGTTTTTATTGCTTCGTTTTGCAATCCCTTAGGTCAAAAGGAAAGTGAATTGAAGCTTTACTGCTCTAGGTTGAACAGATGTACGAGCTTGGCTGGCTATTATTACATTCTTATACTAGTAAATGATGAGCATTCACAATCATATTTGAATTGGTGTCAGGTTAGTCATGGGCAACCGAAAAACAATAATGCAACAGAACCTTTTGTTGCCTAAAATGAGGAAAAGAAAAAAGAAGTTATGGCCATTAGCAGGTTTTTAATCTTTCGATTTTTCCAATCTTGACCACAGTAACACGGGCTGAAAGACTCAGTTACATTGGACTTTATAACAAGATTGAGCGTTCCAGGTTTTCTTATGGGCGCTTTCTGGAGCCTCTGCCTGATGCCGTGAATTCGTCTGTCAATATGAGTCCTCGATAATGTTATGGGTTCTTTGGAATTACAAAACACTGTTGAAGCCGCTAATTGCTTGCCAAAACAAAATTTGCCGATGCGCTTAGATGTTCAGTTTTCTTTGTGTCGCTGTCAAAGTATCTTTTGTTTTGCATATAGGCATATCGTTGCCGGTAGTAACAAAAATCTTTATGATTCCTTCACCAACTTGAGCAATAATTGCATACGATAGGGTTGATTATTACGGAAAAAATGTGTGATTGGATTTTTGGGAGGGCAGTCATTTGAACCATAATGAAATTTCACAATGTTCTCTGATAGGAAGTATCTCAATCAAGAATATGGCAGCTTCTAGAGACTAAATATCTATTTGGAATAACAAAATGAATCTTGAAGGGCACCGGATGGATGGAGAGGATTGTATTATGATGCCGAAGTTTTGCTGCAAGTTGGCTAGAGTAGCCCGAACATATGGGCCTATATTTGCTAAAATCTTGCAAGTTGATTTTAGTTTACTCCATTCACAACTTCTGGAATTTACAGTGCATATTCTTAAATTAAAGTCCAAAAGGAGTAGGATGGAATGATTGGAAAACTTCTGTGGCTTGGAAATACAGAATGAATGATTCTGATATTGATTGTGAATCTTAAACCATTAGATATAGGCTTAATATTAGTGTTAATGTTTGGTATAACATTTTTTTATAGCATTGGTGCTGCTGCTTTGTTAGAATCTGCCGGTTGCTCTTTGGTAAGTAGTCTAAAGATTAATTATTCTAGTTCTTTATATCAACTTATAGGAATCTAGTTCCTGTTCTGGTGAACAAGAAATATTTTTTAATAAAAAAATCAATATTTTTCTATGTAAATTGTGACAAAAACTGAGTTTTGCATGCCATTCTGCTGCCTCCGTCCTTAAAATTTGGGAATTTTTACCAGTGTCGTCATGTGTTCTCATAGAATCATTAGTTTAATAGTAACAGATTTGTAAGCATTCAAAGAAAATGTGACCCCCTATTGTCAAGTTGCATTAGTCATAGTCATGGATACTGAACCACATACGAATGGGGCTAGCCATATCATTGGTTGAAAGTAACTTGACCAACTTTCTAGGAATCAGTCCATCAAAAAGTGATGCTTTTAGATACACTGCCCCCTTTTATATCTTGGAATCCTTATCATCCAACCTATTCAATAGAATGTAATATCGGTGGATTCCTTCTCCTTAGGACTTGTTCTTTTGCTAGTGGTCCATTACAAGTTGAGTAATTGTTTGAATCACCATAGACTTATTATACCAGTCTTAAGAATGGAACCTGGTTAATAAATTTAGAGAATTTTACAGAATTTTAAAGGTTAATGTCATTATTTATTATCTTAAGACCTTTTATCAGGCTAGGCTGACGGCAAAAGTCCATGGAATTAGGAATATATCATTTTATGCCGACGGGAAAGCGTTCACTATTAAACCTGGCTATCTGGTCCTATCAGCAGTAAAAACGTATGAAACGAGGGTTTTTGATAGAATCTTTGAACAATGGGAAATTAGGAAAAATGAAAAAACTTTTATCAGTGGATTTAGTTTTTGGAAGGTGGGAAGGATAGATAATTCTGATACGTGGAATATACAGTGGAAAATGTGCATCGTGTGAACTAGATTTGCACACCCTTCACTCCATTTTGACAAGTATTTTTGTTTGTATGATTGGATCCCTCTTATACATATGATTCCAAACTGTAAGATGGTTGAACCAACACACAGAAGCGCACTTAGTTGATAATGCATCTGTTACTTGTGTAAGTTGGACATATATACAAGATATGATTCACTCGGAAGAGAAGAAAACCACTCAGCACCAACAGAGTTTTGCTCAAGTTGGTAAGAGATTTTTATGCCTGGAATTAACACTCTTCAATGGTCATAACCATATTTAGATTTCAAAAGCCTACGCTTGTGCGATGATTCTTATTTCTAAAAGGTTCATAAAGAACAGACCAAGATATAGTAGGGCAGCTATTCGCCCATGTTCTTATTGACTTTCCCCTGCACTTTGATGAGAATGACGGCTCTAATTGCATAGAATACAATATAGGAATCCCTGCCCCACTATATCTTGGTCTGATCTCAATACATTTTAAGTGCGAGAGCTATGATCTCCAACAGAGACAATAATATAACTTTTTGTAGTGTATATTAGTATTAAGAAGATGCTTTAACCTCTCTATAATTCGTTATTATTAGTTGTCTAGAAATCATAATGTGATTAAGTTCTTGGCTCAAATGACTATTCATCATCGCGGTATCAAAATTATCGGTCATTCCAAGTATATTACTTCTGTGTCGATCAGTTTATTAGAAATTTTAAGTTTTGGCGTGAGTTGGTCAACAAATCTACTAGTTAGACTCTTTAGTAACTAATCTACTTTTGAGACTCTTCGTTGTTTGAGGTACCGAAAGGTTTGCAATATTCGTTTGGTATGCGGGTTCGAAAGAATCTCAGACAAAATATGCTTTCGGCTTTAGATATTATGTTCTATTCGAAACGGAATCTAAATTGTCCCGTTGCACAGAGTGCAAATTCTGTATGGCCAACATGACAATCCCTTTCTCTAGTTATTCAACAGCTAGACGTGAGAAATGTCAAAGTCAAGAGATTTATCATCATGTTACTTGGGTTGCTTTTCGAAGTTTCCTTGCATTGTCGATCTCATTTCTCAATGTTTGTTGATCTATTGGGCCTCAGAATGGCCAGTTGACAACATATTATGCATAATAATACAACGTCTACCTAATTTTTTTCTGATTACACCCTCTGTAGTAAAATGTTTTTCATAATTTATGTAGTACAATAAATGGGGTGCATTTAGGTTTTATATATTGAGGTTCTAAAGAGCTTTTGTAGCTTTGCTATTAATGAGCCGCAGTTCAAGTCCGAAAGAGGAGTAAACGTTTTGATTTTGTTTACGGAAGATAAATTTGAAAAAAAAAAAAATTATAACGTTGTCAGCGAATCATTTCTGACCTTTTATTAATAAATAATAGTACTAAACAATCTCAATTATTTTAACGGATACTTTTTATAGATAATAAAATAATATAATAAATTATTTTTAAAATTATGCAATTTTAACTTACCATAACTTCTAAATTATTCTCTTTACTGTAATAAAAACTTATGTTTTGGTTACCAAAATGGTTGAGGGGAATTTGAATGATGCCATTATTAGATAATAAGACTTATGTTTTGGTTATTGTAATAAAAACATGATTGGTCAAACAAATAAACGTAAAATGAAAAAATTATATAAAATATGGAATAATTCATAAATATATAATTGCCATTATTATATCAATTATAATAACGAGATAATTTTTTTAAATATAAAACATAATTTTATTAAAAATTTTACACCTAAATACTATTAGTAGCATGGATGAGTCGTAAGGCCTAACTGAGTATTTTGAATAATATCTTCGTTGCACTCTAATATAATTAATGTATTGATTTTATTTGAAATTTCAATTATCAATAAATATTAAAATAAATAAAATATATAAAATTAAAAATATCTAACAATTTATCTACAAACTCATTCGAAAAGAAATTATTTTGTTATATTTTCTTAATGATATTTATTAATATATAAAAATTAAATATTAATTTAAAAATGACCTTCAAATTTTATCAAAACAATAACCTAGTTCTCGCCGACAGCTAAATTAATAAAGTGACGTAATTTCTAATTTTAGAGATCTTGAATTCGTTTTTATTGTTATTTTTGTACAAATCATGAATAAGTGCATATCCATAATTCAAAAACTCTTAATATTATAAGTACATATCTATAGTAAAAAGCTTATAATATTAAATACATCCTAATTTAACGTCATTTGAAAGATTTAAATATTTTTACTAGAGTTAAAGTTTTGAGTTAAAAAAAAAAACGAATTAGGATATGTTTAAATTATTAATATTAAATTAAACTTTTAATTTAAATAATTTAAAAAAGTTAACTTGTTAATTTAAACAATAATTTGTTATTTTTTCAAAATATATGGAGTAAATTATTGTGCCCTTTAAAAAATTCATTCAGATTCTAGCGAGCAACCGAAGCAAAACGACATCTCACCTGCACTGGTTCAAGTCCCAAAGCGAGTCCACGGAGACGGTTGCAGGAAGTAAGTAAAGGCAAAGACAATTATCCTATAATTTTAAGAAATTATAAATATTTTTAACTTTAAAATTAATAATACATATTTTTTATAATTATAAAAATATCTTCTCCATATACTACAAATAATTTTCTTTGTTTTATTAGACAACTTTCTGTTTAGTGTAAATTAGTAATTTAATGACATAATTATTGATAAATATTAAGACTCTCAATATTTAAAGTCCCCAAAGTCAAAGTCGTTATGAAAATTTATTAAGAACCTCAATTTATTTTTGATTTTAAATATATCAATATTTAAAAATAAAAAATATCATGAAAATTTGAGATTTTTTATATTTTAAAATCTTTGAATGTGTGTGGTATTAAGAAAAGCATTCGAAGTCAAGTCGTTTGTGAAAATTAAGATCATGCAACCCGTAATATACTCCAGGTCAATGGCTTTATAGATTGTGAAGATAAAAAAGTTTTGCCATTTAGAAGCGTGTGAATGAATTATCACAAACTTTTAATTAATGCACCCACAAATTTTAGTGAAAGTGGTAGGATACGATCACAAACTTGTTTAGTTATTGAGAATTATGACATCATATATAGCCTATCAAACGGTGACAAAAAAGCATGCGGAATAACCAACACAATTTATTTATTATTAATGCTCTTAACTCTATTAAACAACTTGCTGTTTAGTGTAAATTAGTAAATTAATTACATAATTATTGATAAAAATTATAATTAAATTATTTTCAAGATTTAATTTCTAAATTATAATGTAATTTTTCATTTTATTTTATTTGTCTTTTATTATAAATAATGTCATTGTAAATCTTCGATAAAATCAATTAAAAAAAATACAATTTGGGGGCTTAGAAAATAGTATCCACAATGTAATTTTAATTTTATAATAGGTTTGTAAAGTGTATCTAAGAAACTACTCTAATATTATATAAAATTATCACTTAATTCAAGAGATTTAGCTTGAAGGTATGCCCGATTAATAATAATTAACTATTAATGGATGTTATTTATCAATTAACTCAAGCATAATAAATCATAATGATGAAAACTAGATTGACGAATTATATATTGATAAAATAAAAAGTAACAATTATATTTAATTTTTGTGTTCCAGGGTTTTCTAAATTTAAATTTGATAATAAATAGTTTAATAGTTTTAAAAATACATAAAATTTATTATAAAAATACATAAAAATTATACAAATAATTATATAAAATACATAAAATTTATAATTTAAAGAACATAAAAAATTTTTAAAATTAAAAATACATAAAATTTTATTATAAAATTGATAATTTAAAGAATATAAAAAATTAATAAATTAAAAGTACATACAATTAAATAAATAATTATACAAAAAACATAAAATCTAATTATAAAATTTATAATTTCAAGAACATGAAAAATTTATAAATTAAAAATACATAAAATTATATAAATAATCATATAAAATACATAAAATTTAATTAATAAAATTTTTTAAATAATAAGATTAAAATTATAAAACTTAAAAATAAATAAAATTAGATTATAAAATTTATAATTTAAAGAACTTAAAAATTTATAAATTAAAAATACATAAAATTTATAATTTGGAGATATAAAAAATTGATAAATTAAAATTTTATATTTTTTTTAAAATTATAAAAAATTATTTATTATTTATTTTAAATTTAAGAGAATATTTATTATAAAAATATATTCAAAAAGTAAAATTGCAAAAATATAAATTATCTATTTTAAAATTGAGATATCTGTCCAAAAAATACGTACGAGACATTTATAAATTTTTAAAATTGCTTGGTATTTGTAGGCAATATTCTCCCTAAAAGAGGAAGTAGACGATAGGGATATAAATGTAATTTCACAATATAAGATATTTTCTAGGCCTGCAAATATCTACTACCTTACGTCTATCGAAAAAGCTCAGCATCACGGGTTTTTGTGGACCCCGCTCGATCATCTGTCCCTGACCATACTGTTAACCAAGGGTTTACCGTCCAACTGCCGCTTCTTTTCGCCCTAGATCCAAATGTTTGGTTTCTAAGATTATTTCATTCCAGAAAATATTGATAGGTGACATTAGAAACGGATAGGATATTAGACATTGAATTTGAATTGCAACCTTAAAAAACATTGGGATGGTCCAAAAAAATATCTACCGTGGTTTATGTCATTTTAATTGAAACCTCAAATTTTGAAAAAAGAAAAAAATTAGAGTTCGTTTAAATTTATTCTAAGATACCGAACAAAAATTATTGTTCACTTTCTTGCAAAATTTTAAAATATAATAATCAAGTAATAAAATAAAGTACTAAACTCATAATAAGCATAAAATTTTAAAAGAAATTTTACTTCCCCAAGAATACAAATAAAATCCGGATAACATAATCAAATAATATTCTAATAAGAATACTACTTTGGGTGTTGAAGAAAAGTAAAATAAATGACAAATTATATTTTAACAACAATATAAATAAGATATTAAAATAAAAGAGTAATATTTTTTTAATGATTGATTAATGTAATATTGATAACTTTAATTGTCACATTATTTGAGATTTAAAAATTAAAATATAATTTAAAAATTTTAACAATATTTAAGATAAAAAAAATTTATAATCATATTAATTTGACGTTAAATTAAATATATCAAAAAATTTTATTTCAATTTTTTTTTCACTAATATCTTAAAATAAGAGAGACTGTTGTATTTTTTCCTTGAAAATAAAAACAAATTGACCTCTCGTAATTATCCCCTCGGTCAAAAAGTAAAATTTTGTTATAAAATAAAATAAAAGGAGCAAACCAATTATAAAAGGCTAAACAAAACTCGATGACCAAACACTCCGTCTCAATTATATCATCACGAACAATGTAATAACCATAACCAAACACGGCTCCTCAATCCCTGCCTCAAATTTGCAATTCGCAACCCTAGTTGGCACACAAGTAAATGCGGCGCAATGCGCACTCCTTCTTCCCAACGTTAACCCTAGTTAGACCTTAACCCTCTATAAAACCCACTTCTTATGCGTCTTTTCTCTTAAGCCACAGTTTGTTTCTCTTGGTTTTCTCGTAGAATTCCTCTTTTCTCCCCAAATTAACGATATATTTTCGATGGGATCAGCTGAGATCGAGTATAGATGCTTCGTCGGCGGCCTAGCCTGGGCCACCACTGACAACTCTCTGCATGAGGCTTTCAGTCCATACGGCGAGATCTTAGAATCGAAGGTCCGTTAGCGCAGAGATCGGACTCAGATCCGACCCGATCCAATGATATGGCTCGTTCTGATCTGTGTTCTGTGATACTGTTCTTTGTGTTACTCTGTTACTACTGTTCTCTGTTACTGTTCTCTTTTATTACTATCCATTAATGGGTACGTTTGTCTTCATCTTTTTGTGTAAAGACGAAGATCCCTATCGATTTATTATTTTATTTGTTTAAATTTACTAATGGATCTGATTTTTTTAGTTTATGATCGTGCTTTGATTGTTGTTATTGGTTCAGATCATCAACGACCGTGAGACTGGCAGATCCAGAGGTTTTGGATTTGTTACTTTCCGCGATGAGAAGGCGATGAGGGATGCTATTGAAGGCATGAATGGTCAAAATCTTGATGGCCGTAACATAACTGTGAACGAGGCTCAGTCTCGAGGCGGAGGCGGCGGCGGAGGCGGGGGCGGGGGCGGCTACAACCGCGGTGGTGGTTACGGAGGTGGCCGCCGTGAAGGAGGTGGATACAACCGTGGATACGGTGGTGGTGGTGGTGGTGGTGGTTATGGTGGCCGCCGTGAAGGTGGTTACAGTCGTGATGGTGGTTCTAGGTATTCGAGAGGTGGTGGTGCTCCTGATGATAGCTGGAGGAATTAGATTAAATGTTCTTTCCTTTGTTGAGTTTGTATTTTGGTTTAATTTGTTTGGGTTATGAAGTTTCGTTTTATTCGGTGCCGTGTCGTTTTGATTATTGGTTTATGGTTTGTTATCAATAGAAAACGAAATGAAGTACAGATCTTCTTTTCAAGATTCGTTTTATTGATTATGTTTGTTCGTCGTTTTATTGATTATTGAAATCGGATGATGTAACAGATTAGGCAATCGACTTATGATTAATTGTTGATTAATTAAACAATTAAATTAATTACGAACCTGTATTATAAATATGACAAGAATGAATGCATAATTTGGTGTAATCTTGAATTGACTTGGCATTTTTCTCTTTAATTTATGGTCACTAGTAAAATGAGTAGCACTTAATAATGAAAATTTTGTTAAATTTTAATTGAAGACTAGAAAGAGTAAGTGGTATATAATTATGAGATTTCAAATATAAGTTGGAATAGAATGATTTCAAAAAAATATCTAACCTCTTTAGCAAGTATTTGGGAGTAAAATTGTATATTGGGAGTAGGGACGGCAATGGAACGGGTTCAGGGTGGGATGGCCATCCTCAATCTCAAACGTATACCGTTTAGCGTGAGTTTATTATAAAATCCATCATTTCTTGTTTTATTAAAAAAGGAGGTCGGGTCTAATTCTTTTGTAATTGGCCAAATTTTTTTCAATCTGATTTCGCTTGGATTTTTTTTTTTTTTTAATAATAGTAATTTAATTTTATTCATTTAAAATAAAATTCTATAATTTTAAATATTTTAATTATTTTATTTATCAATAAATTTGTCATTTTAAAATCTATTACATTTTCTTTTAAAACAATACTTAATATATAATTTCTTTTTAAATTATACATATTAAAAAACAATTCATATTTCAATTTAATTTCTCTTTTTTTAATTTAATTAACTATATACAAGTAAATCAAAATGATAAAAAAATATCTAATTTTCACATTCATAATATTAAAATACATAATATTAAATTAATTAAAACATAAACATATCAAGAACAATAAAATATCAAACAACACAAAGAAATGACTACCATCTCTATTACCTAATTTCAAGTAACCGTTATTTATTAATTTATTTTAAATAATATAGACTTCATGAAAAATTTTCATTGTAATTTCTAATTTAAAAATTTTTCGTTATTATATTTTACTTTTTATTATACTTTTATAAATTAATATTTATAATAAAAAATAATTACAAATTATAACTAAATAATTATAAATTCATCAATATGGGAGAATTAGTACAAGTAGTAATATCATGATTTTTATAATTGTTTTCCTCTTACAAAATATTAATAATTGATATATCAACCCGTATAAATATTTGTTTTTCTTTTTTTTTTTCCTTCTTTAATTTTAAATGAAATAGTTTTTAATTTTTAAAACCAAATCATAAAAATAAAAAGTTTCTTAAAATGGTTAAAACATATAAAATAACATAAAAATTAAAAATATAGAAGGTTATGTTATATTTTAAAAGATATATTATTTTACTTTTTTGATCGACTAATTATAAATGAATAATTCAATCAAACTTAGTATTATCTTATTAAAATAAAGAAAAATATAATATTGTTTAATAAAAGTTATTAAACTATTTAAGATCTATTATAGTTCACATACACATATATTATTAATTTATCTATTTTTATTTTTTAATTTTATAAAGCGCAATGTCATAATTTTGTATTATACGTATTTTAATTATTTTATAATATTAATTGTGTGTTCTAATAAATATATATATTAAAAAAAAAAACAAGAGAAGATAGTAACTGTGCCATGGCTGAAAAAATTCATAATCCTTGAACTGCCTAGATTTTTTAATTGGGTTGAATTTTTCAGCATATTATTAAGCCCTATACCTATCACAACCAACACAAATTGGAGCAGAGACTGACGGGTTCAAATATTTTTGACATCCTTAATTAAGAGAGTAAGTGGTGATGGTGAAAATTAAAAAGTGGAATTTAATATTTACAGACTTTGTTGTTTTAATCTAGATTATTAATCATTAATTATTAAAATAAGTTTCTTTTAGAAATAATAGTAGGAATAACTTTGGACTCCGAATTCTAATTGAACATTGTTAATTACTAATCTTATATATATATATATATATATATATATTATTTTTTATTAAATTTAAAAAAATTTGAATAGTTTATATTTAACCTTACATATATAATTAATGCACATACATAAATATTTCTTTCAAAATTAAATATAAGTAGTTCTATTAAGTCTCCTCTAATATTTTCATAAAACCATATTTTTTAATATTACCAAAAATTGTACTTTAGGTATTATTTTGGCTAAATAATTTTGAAAATGGCCAATTATTTGACTTTTTTTATGTAGGTGATATTGTAAATATGAGGAAGGATGAATTTTTTTTAAATATAAATACAATTTAACAAGGATGGTAATTGAATAATAAAAACAATAACACCGCTCTCATTGAAATTTTATTAATCTTAATATATATGCTAAATTACAATAAATTCTTAAGAAGAAGTGGGTGGGTTCAAAAGTTTCAACAAAAACATGGAGTATCAGTTTTGGGTGGGCAAGCGGTACATAATGAGGACATCTACACAATTTATGATCGTCTAAAAATTGGGGGATATATATACTATTTATATTAAGGAATCTATTTCCTAATTATTTTGGAACTATGATTGGTTAGCATAATGCACATTTTATTCATATACAAACCATTAACCTTCATTTTTTTTTTTTTTTTTTGAGTCTGGATTTTTATTCGACAATCTTTAATTGTTACTTCTACTTATTTTTATGAGGAGGCCTGTTAATAATAATATTTACTTTAAAATAAAAAGTCTATTTTTCTCCACAATTCTATTATGCATAATTAAATCTTCAAGACTCATATAT